>WTSP01025622.1:18258-55482 GCA_025331215.1 Actenoides lindsayi | reverse complement strand
CTCCTCACTGACGAGCTATATTTTTTTTTTTTTAAGGAGAGAGCGTGGTGGTGAGGGTTTGTTTTTGAAAATTTTCCCCTTTTTCTATACCCCGCCGCAAAAATGTTGTTGTTCCCCCCCCCCCCCCCCCCCCGCCCTGTGAATTCTTAGCCCAAAGATTGAAACTTCTCTGGTGCCTCCTGGGAACTATTTCTAATTTTAAGCCTCTGTCCTCGTGCCTTATACAACAGCACCCGAGGTGTGGAGCGGTCTCTGAAATGTGCTCCCTAATGACATGGTATAGTGCTGAATTACTCATTCCTTCTCATCTATTTTCAATGCTGCGAGATAAGTCAGAAAACAAGGGCAAACGTGCAGAATGTGTGAAATCTGTCTGAAGGTCAAAAAGAGAAGACAGACTAGGGTATGAAGTTCTGTATTTTCTGGCAAGGCTTAAATTTTTCATGGGAAAGCCCGTAATAATAAAATATTGTGATAATATATACTGTTGAGTGGAAAAAACCCAACAACCCCAAATAGTTATAGTAGCAGGAATACTTAACATAGTTCCCAAGCGACCAGAGTCTGACGAGTATTTTAAACCATGAAGCCTCAGGAATTCTCCAAAAGTACTGTTCTTCTCCCAAGGAAAGGGAGAAAAAAGTTAGAAATCTTCTTGCAGTAGATTTTGAAAAGGCCAGCAAACACAGAGTTGTTTGGCTTCTGGTGCAAATACTGAATACTACGAGGCTTCTGAATAACACTTTAACCCTCTCCTAGCTGCACATGCATATGCACACATATATTACATGAATTAAGTCCTTTTACCTTAAAGAAAGGATCACGTAGGCAGCAGTAGGGAAAAAACCTATCACACATACTGCTTTACCAAGGTATTTTGACAGATTTATTAGCACAGAGGAAGAGTTCAACAATTAAGGCTCATTCAGCCTGTAACTTTTTTTAGCTGAGGTTTGTCCAGAAATGCTACTTACATGATCCTCTGATGGTCTTTATGGTACTTCAGGGACAGAGGCACTGCCTCAGTTTACCTGAGTTGTTAAAATCAGAGTGCCACAAAGCTTATTAGACATGACAAATGGCCAGTAAAATGACCCTTTAGGAAATCAAAAGAGTCAGTTCAGATCAGAGGTGGCAATTAGCAGGCAACCTTTACAGTCATTGTCATTGCTTCTTTCCAGGTGGATGTATACGGGTGCTGTGTTTTCAAGCTGGGCTGTTCTTTGAAACATGCGGTGGCAATGCTAGAAGCGTTAAATTATGGAAATGTAATTGAATAATAATTCCAAGTACAAAAAGGGGAAAAAAGTTTGGAAGGCAAATAAAAAGAAGCAGCAGCTGCTAGTGGGAGAGGGCATTTGTCCCTCTAGGTCACCGTGCCTCCCTGCTGAGGTTGCCCTGGGCATTGTTGGGATGGAGAAGAAAGGCATTCCCTGCATGGCACGCGCAGTATGGGTGACTGGGAGATAGGAGTGAGGCACTTCTCTACGTTTGAGTCACGTTCCCAGGCTCCATGTCACAGACCAGCCAGGACACAATACTCTCAAGTAAAAGAAGAAGCAATATTTTGAAACCATCCTGCACTCTTCGGAATATAGGAGGTTCACGCGGACACTTGATAAAGTGTTTATACCCTGAGAGCCTCTCATAGGTAAGAGTTCCCTTCACCACCCTCCCCAGAGTAGCCCGACAGCATGCTGAAATGGGATTTGACAGAAACTGCAATTTGCACGTTATACTGTCTGAGGATACTTGGGACTCTTACCCTGCTTTCCTGTACACTGAAACTTATCAGTATCCATGTTCATCACAGAGAGGCTTCCTCATCATTTTTGAGGATGTCTTTGACAAAATTACTTTAATTTTTAAAATATCCCAAGCCCGTCTTTCTACTAGTGGGAATGTTTTAGAGAGAAATTGGAAGAAAAAGTAAATTTCATAAGTTATTTTTGGCCATCCTTCTTTTCATGCCTCACCAAGTCTTTCTCTCCCCTCATGCTGTTTTCTCCTTGTATGTAACAGTTTGATCTGCCATCAATGCTTCTGCAGTTCTGTTATTTCCCTCTCATGGTTACTTACCTGATTTCCAGTATCTTGTATCCTTCCCTTGCTTCTTTAGCAATTTTCCTTTCTGTCGTTGACTTGGGCTCCTTCTCAGTTGCTTGGTTTTATTCCTTTAATATGGTTCTCTTTCTCTCTCTTCCTCTCTTTCTCTCCACCCCCTTTCTGTGTCACTTTCTGTCTTGCCCACTGCCTCTCTGCTTTTCCCCCCTCTTCTTTCTTCACCTACTTTTCTTGCCTCTCCCACACCCTCCAGACTAATCCTTCTATTTTCAAACCTAGTTTCCTGTTGTTTTTCCCTTAAACACCATGGATTTCATTCCTCTCTCCATTCTCAGCCTCTCCCTGTGCCACCCTCTTCATGCCGACAGGATGCACTCACTGCCGGCTTCGCGCTGTCCTTTCCAGTTGCCACTACCGCTGTTCCTCACACCTCCTCCCTCAGATAACATACCAGGGTCTAAGCCTCCCTTAAATGAAAAGAGACAGGCTTGCCCCACAGTTACACCAGCCAGATTCTGGGAAGCTTTTTCCATGCAAGGCATCAATGAAGGACATTTTTCTGACTTGTTCAAGCTTAATCTTGCAAAGCAGAGTGCATGTGGAGCAAGGACCTCCTCTTCTACAAATAATATAGAACTCGATCTGCTGGCTTAGATCACGTGCCCAGCACAGCTGCAGCCTTGTCCCAAAGGGCACCTCATGCTTCCCACGATGGTTTTACAGGCCACCTTAATGATAAATAGAGAATAATTTGCCTGTCAGGAGAGGTGGTTTTTGACACACCACCCCTCATCTCCCTGCACACGCAGAGTCTGATGCACAAGCATTTGGGCCTTTCTAAAAAATGCTTTTTTCATTTTTTCATCAAGTGTCTGAAGGTCTTGTATTTCGTGTGTGTGTCAAGTTGAGCCTCTGATTCCTGCACATCAGGCCCTGGAGAGGAGCATGAATCAGAGATGCCTTCTGGCTTTGATAAAGGCTGGTCTCAAAGAACCAGTGTCAGGAGAGTGAGATTTGCACAGAAGACTCTGCTACCCTGAAACTGGCTTGCTGTGCACAAGCTTTGGCGGGTGTCCCTCCAGCAATCCTTCCTGGGCTAGATCTCTCCCATCCAGAACATAATTGCCCAGTGGTCCCTAGGCAGCAGCTAGTGTAAATCATGAAGCAAAACCAGTCCAGAGACTAAAACACAGGTCTGGAAATTCTTCTCATCTAATCATTGTTGTCTTACTAATTTAGTATCCCCTTTGGTCACAACATTGAAATCCAGCTGATGCAGGGACAGTGCTGTGCAGAGGCTACCTCTGTAGGCATGTCCTCTCTCTCACTCTGGAGGTATGAGTGTAACTTCTTTATCAGATGGCTGAATCCTCACTGATGTTTAGTGCAGGACATACAGTACACAGTAAATTCCCATAGCAGCTCGGTAAATACCTTGCATGGAAACCCATATTCACTTGCTGCTTCATTTCTAACTATTGAAACACAGTCTGTGACTTCAAAGAAAATGGGAATGTTTCTGGAGTTGTTTCTCCTTCTCCTGCCTGGCAGTTGTATATCTGTGATGGAATTCCACAGGAAAGAGAATATCCCTGTTTTCTTTCATCTTTCTGGAGTAATTTCCATACAGCATTACCATGTAAAGTCCTGTTCATTTTATGTCAGTAAAATTGTCAAGGACTTTATCATAGAAGTGTCAAAAAAAAAGTGTTAATAATACAGATCTAGCTCACAGATGGCTTTGGGGTAGGCTAGCTAAGGCTTGTCAAGTGTTTCTCGTGTGCTATAGAGAGGCAGGTCCTGTGAGTGAGCTGTCTGAAATGTAATCCCTTCCCTGTGTGGCTGACACTTTGCCGAACGCTCATGGTGTTCAGGTCTGATTCTCCCTGCTCACTCCTTTGTTTTTCTTGTCCCAGTGTTCCTGAGTAGCATACTCGTTCTCCTGCAGTTAATCTCTGAATCCAGCAGATACAGTCTAGTTCTCTTGAATGAGAGGAGAAGGTTTCTGTCCAATATGCGCATCATGCATGTGAGGTAACTGTTACAAGCTCTCTTTTTTTTGGTGGTGGTAGTGGTAACTATATGAATTTTGATGCACAGAAGGGAAATGGGTGAAGGCAGAGAGCGAGGCAAAAGACAGAAAGGTGAGTAGAGATGTTGTACGGCTATCTCAGCCAGCCCTTCAATATGTCATCTTTTCTCTACTGCACCCTGTTCAAGGGAAAACAGAGGTGTCATGGCAGCTTCTCCAGCTCCACAGCTAGAGAAGTAGCTGTTTTGCCCATGGGTAAGCTGGAAAGAAAGATTTTTCCTCCCCTCCCCAAGAGGCTGCTATGCAAAACTTGTATGACTTGAGTGAGGAGAGCAAGTGGAAGAGAATGCTCCACAACACAGTGGGAATGAGGAGAACAGCTGATATCTTGCCATGTGCAGCTTGCAGATCTCAGCAGTTTATGATACTGTGCAGCAGATTTTGAAGGAAAGTAGAAATATAGCCAGGAGGTAAGTGGCAAACAGAACAAAAAGTTTTGATCAAAGGCAAGTATCTCTCTTGCGGTAAAGACTCCTGACCCTCTAGGTAAAATAAACATGGAAGACCTTACCTATCCGGACTTCCGTAAGGCATATGATATGGTGTCCCAGAAGAAGCAAATTAGTGGAGAAGATTCAGCTGAAGATGACAGCTATTATTAGAGAAATCCTCAAGTGTGTAAGAGACTGACAGAATAGAGACACCGGTTCCCTAATAGGTTGAAGGGAAGTTATCTGTGAGGCTGCTCAAAGATTGCTCTTAGGACTGATCTTTTTTAATATTTGTGTTAATTACCTTGGCACTGAAAGTAGAAATGATAATGAAATCTGCTGATGGAACAAAGCTGGGAGGTATTGTCAGGGCAGAGGTGGATTCCAGCACCAGGAGAGCTGAAAGCTCTCTGCAACTGCAGTGATAGAGGTGAGGTTAAATGGGAGAGTGCAAAGTCACATGCTGGGAACTTGTTGCTCAAAGGGTAACAAGAATCTCTCTTAGCAATTGGGAGTTCCCAGTTGGCAGGACTGAGATGGGGAAAGTCCTGGATGAAGGTCGCCAAGGGAGGAGGAACCAGCAACGCTATGTGCGCGTGAAAGAGGAAAGTGAGCTTTCAGGACGTAGCAATATTTTCAGTTGCAGCGAGTGAGATTAATGGCATCCAAGAGGATGTGAGACCCCCACTTAGAATAGTGTGTGCAGTGCTGCTCACCCACATTCAAGAAAGATATTCTGCCTGGAACAGGTGCAAAGAAAGGCAACGGGGTGATCACAGGAATGGAGAGTGTCTCTCGGCCAAGAGTGTGTTTGCTTATCAGTCACAGAAGTGACCGTAGAGAGGTATTTGAGCTGACCTATGCGGTAACACTATGAGCTTTTCTGCGTTAATTATTTTGCACTGAACTTTATGCTAGTGCAGCTACCCAAAGTAATTAACACACAAAGTGATGTGCCTGCAGGGTGAATACTACAAGGGAGCTTATACTTAGTCTGGCAGAACAAAGGTTAAGAGAGGAGAGATTTGCTGCCTATAAATACTTTTAGGAATTGGGGGTTGGGAAAGTGCATGCTAGGGAGAGAGGAGAGCTACATAAGCTAAAGGACAATGTGGCAGAAGAATAAATAGATATAAATTGGCCATGAATGAATTTAGGTTGGAAATCAGAAGGTTTCTAAGCAACAGAGCAGGGAAGGAGGTGCTGGAGCAGCTTTCTAGTAGCACAAGTGAGGGCGGAAACCTAATGAGATTTAGGACAGAGCTTAGTAAGTTTAGAAAAGGCCATTTGTTTTGTACTTGCCTGTTATTCAAAGAGATTGAACCTGATAAGCCAAGAGGTCCCTTTTTCATTCCATTTCCTATATTTGCCTTATTGCCTTATCAGAGCTGCTACCTTTCACACAGAAGCCAGGTAAATCCTGAATAGAGTTTTGTGTGATGTTTTTCAGCATCGATCCCATGGATATTTAATGGAGGATTCATTCGCATCAGGGATTTAAACAAACAAAAAGAGCAAGCCAACGCAACGCATAGAGAAGGTCTGCAAATACACAGTAGTATATGAGAGCTCACATATGAAAGGACTTCTTCACATAAAACAGATGTTCTTGAAGCATCTGGCTTTGCTGAAAGGCTGTTTCAAATGCAGGTAGATGCTCTCCTGAGATTTTAGAACTTCAAGAGACTGTCTGAAGGGAAAATGTCTTGTACTTTCCTGCCATTACTGATGATTTTGTGCTTGGAGAGGATATAGATTTACTGCATTGGAAAATTTCAGAAAAAAACACCACCCAGCAGCAGCTGAGATAGAAAACTTCTCATATGTATTTCATCTCTGATGCCTGGCTTCAGCACTGCATTTATTCTGATTATTCATATTATCCCATGCTGGACAGGCACCTCTAGCACCAATAGATGCTACCTTCCTGGTGAAACATTTTATCTAAAATCCCCATGCATGGATATGACTGAAAGAGAAGGAGGGAAAGTTCTGTGTTATACATTAGACCTCTGGAGACAGCTTGAAGGCATCCTTCAGCAAGAGGCAGATTCCCAAGGACAGGCTGGGCCCAAGGGAACGGGAGTAGCATGCAACAATGGTACCCTGAATGAGAGAGAACAGCTTTATAGTCCCAGCTCCTTGTTCAGTAAAAAATGCCCAAATTATTTCATTATAGATGGACATTTTCCCCTTCCTAGCCCAGAGTACCAAACTCGTACAGAGCGAGAAAAGAGGAAAAACAGCAAGGCGTGAAATGTGACTGTGTGTCAGTCTCAGTTGCCAGTAAAGTTTTCAGCAGGAAAAACTCAAAGAGAATTTTATCTCACTAAGGAGATATGACCATCTATCCCAAAGTAAATGCTTTGTTGTCAGCTTTACATTACTGGAAATAAAGCACAGCACTCTCACAGCTACTGCTTCTACTTCTCAACTCTGCAGCATCTCTGAGTAGTTCAGAAGTGCTTTGCAAATGATAACGTAATTACAGATCCTATAAACACTCTCCTTCCTTTGCAGGTGGAGGAACCAAACCATGGAGAGCATAAAGGATTTGTCTAAAGGATCAGCAAGTCATTTACAAGGAGTCCTCATCTACTTAGTGACCACTCATCTTGTCCTGTAGATTTCCAGCTAGATGAATGCTGCTTTACAAAAATATATGTATGTATGCATATATATGTTCCCTAAAGTGAGAAGAAAGGAAAGAACAGACCTTTACCTCTTTTTGCTGAGTCTGCCCAGGTAGAGGGAGGAGCAGGTGAAGTTGACTGAAGAGTGAGCTTTAGCACAGCCCTTTGGTCTTGCTGGAGCCCACTTCTCTGTCAATATTCGGCTCCCAGAAGAGATCCGTGTCTGAGGGAGGACACTCTGGACAGGGTAAGCAAGCCCCAGTCAGCTCCCTGAAGCTCAATCTCCTGCTATGATCTGACACTGGCTCACTGGCTGGAGATTCCCTCAAGCCTGGAGGACCGATGCTGGGGGAGACCAGCTCCCGAGCTGTTCCTGACATGCACTGGCAGCTGTCTGCCTGCTATTCTTTTAAAGAGTCTTCATGGATCAGGATAAAAATGTGATCTTACGCAGGCGGCATTGTAAGCACAACTTGGCTCAAGTTCAGCTCTTCCTCTGGCTCCCAGCTACTCTATTTTTATTGAAGGAATTTGAGGCTATCAGAAAGGAAGTCAAATTGTTTTAGGAAAACAATAGAAAAGCAACTTGAAGTTTATTAGCTTCCTGCCCAGGGCCTGGGACCAACTTGTCAAACTTATTAGAGCAATGGCAGAGCTATTTATTTAAAAAGGCTAGCGACAAGACTCACAATTTCATTCCTGTTTAGGCCTAGGTGAAAACAAAGGGAAGCCATAAAATAATATCTGAAGGGAGCAGATGGCCAAATGGTGAATGGTGCAAGTAAGGTTGGCCTGTGAGCCATTCGTGGTGTTCACTGGTGCAATGGCTTTCGTGGGATTTTGTTATCAAATGAATGCCCAGGCTTGCATTCATAGACTAGCCCCATCACCCCAAATTCCTTATCATGGCTCAAATTTTTAAATGGCAGCCTCACACCTAAGATTACACATTTGGCAGGGAAAGGTCTTCGGTTAGAGCTACTGAAAGGAGTGAAATAATACAGCAGGTCTGCAGAAGAGCCAGGAATAGAGCCCAGGTGTCTGATCCTGTTGGACTGCTGGAGCCCCCCGACTGTAAAAAAAATATTTATATCCTTCAGAAGCAGCTGCAGTCTGCTTCCCCATTCAGCTACCCCAAAGTAGCAGTGCCACTGAGTCACTGAAAACATGCCGGCATGCAGCGAGTGAGAAGAATGGACAGTCAAACTATTAGACTCACAAGTAGAAAGTATCCATGCTGCCTGAGCCTTTCTAAGGAGTTTCATCATTTGCAAGGAAACAAGAAGAGAATAAAACAAGTAACTGAGAAGCATTTACAAACTCTGCTTAATGCAAAGCCATATCCCTTTTCCAGAGGGCTCTCTGCTAACTGTCTAACCTGCTTCCAGGCAGCATATAGGAAGAACTCACCTCTCTTTCCAATGGTGCAGTGGTAGTCTCTAGGAAGTCAGGCGCTGAGAGGTACTGAACCCACAGAGCTATGCACACCAGCTTTGAACAACTCAGTAACCCCTTTTCAGATGAAAGGAAGAAGAACCCACCTCAAAAATTCTCTTCCTTCTTCTCCTCATTAGCTTAACTAAAAGTGGGAATGCAAAGCTACAGTTTTCTCTGAGGCCTAAGGCAATAATACATCTTGTATTGGCAAGTGGTAGAAGAGCTCGGTTTATATGTTCCTTTTAATTTATCCAGGTTAGATGCTTATAAAAGGGTCAAAGTGAGTGCATGATCTCTGTAAGGACCTAAGAAACTGGGTCTTAAACTTCATAGTTTTAATGTAACTGCAACAAGTTTGCATTTATTTAAGGTATTCTTACAGCTTTTAGAAGGTTTCTCTAATTTCTGTCCATCTGAGATACTTCCTGGATAAAAAAATCAGCCAAAGAAACACATAGAGCCATACCACATCCTAGCTCATTACAGTCTGTAGGCGTTTACTTAATTTTAAGTACATTCTTGAGTTGCATTGATTTCAATGTGATTTAATAGCCTGGAAGTTAAGCAGCTCTACATTGCCAGCCAGACCAGCTTTACTGGGGGAATTCTGAGGGAGACAGCAGATAGTCAATATACTTCTCGATTGCCTCTGCTGTAAGGGATTCCACACACAAATCACGTCATGGTGTTCTGGCAATGGAAAATATTTTATTTGCACTTATTTGGAATCTGTGTCTTCTGGACTGGTATCACTTAATTTGCACTTTGTTCTAGGAAGCAGCGTTTCGACCCCCAATGTATGCTGTGAGAGTCTTCTTGTCAGTCGCTCCCGACTGTTGGGCTCTCGGTTGTCCCTGAGGCTGGGATCCTGCAAAGACTTGGTCATATGAGTAGCTTGATATAGTTAGGGCTTGGAGCTATTTGTGTGGGTAAAAGTCCCTCTGTGTACAAATGCCATACACTGGAAAATATTACAGATTGCTAAAGCTCCTGTGTTTTTTCTACCAGGAACCAATATGGTTGCTCAGAAACTTCTGGGATGACAGAGGTTACTAGGTGGCTGGATGCACCAATGCTGGGGACTTCTTGCCCTGGAAGGCTGTGACATGCTACCATGTGGTGCCAGTGCATGCATCCGGTTCCTGGGACGTGCTCTCCCATGGTGGGGTAAGATAGCTGTGCTGCTGTGAGATCCACCATCTCTAAAGCCTGTGGCTTTAGAAAAAGGGTGCTTAAGCAATATTGCCAGTGTGGAAAGAATCAGATGCACACATCTCATCATAAAGCAAGCTAGTTTTCCTGTGGGGTAGAAGGACTTCAGCCCACTGTATACATTTTCTGCAGTGGGAAAAGAGATCAGGACTTGAATCTGCTCTGAAGGCCAAGATCTCTAGAGCTTTCCCTGGAAGTAAGCTTTAAAGGAAGAAAGAGTAAAAGGATTTGAGGAAAAAGAGACATGTGCTTGGATGGTGATGAGTGAAACTGAAAAGTAAGCAGCCTGAGTTATGGAAGGATTCTCAGATGGTGCTTATTGCTCCCAGCCAACTTGTTCTCTTTTGTGATGGTCTGAAAGCATTTCAAGATATGACCTCTTGGGTAAAATTAAGAATTTAATTAATTGCACAAATTTAAGAGTAATGGTTCTTCCCACCAATTCTGTGATGTGTGTTGGCTGGTTTCTGAGGCCTTCTGTGAACAATGCAAATTACAGCAAATGGAGGGGGTAGAAGGACACTGTTGGCCCAGGCAGATGAGAAGGGTACATTAGAAGACCAACTATCCATGTGTGAAGCACGTGTGTTTTCACACACATACACGCACATAGAATAAAATTATATTTTTTATGTAGTCGAGAGCTTGCAAGCTAGACTAACTCTCAGCAATGTCATGGTGTGCAGTGTGCAGGGAAGGCGCCTTACAAGGGACTTCCCTTTCCAAAGTGTGCCATGAGGTGGACTCGAGCAGAGGGAGGGAAGCTGGCAGCCCTGCTCCTGCATGCTGTACCTTTCCTCTGGCTGCATAAAGGCAAATAGGCTTAGAGGGATGCATTAGGCACCTATACTTGTCAGCCTGGTGTCCTGAGTGTTAGAGGAAAGCTTGGAAAAGGTTTGTATCCAGCTTTGCTTTCTGGAGGGGTGAAGGATGTGGTCAATTCAAATCTCCTTAATTGTGTTTCTGGACACCTGGGTTTCCTGGTAAAATGCCGTCTGCTTGACTGTTTCTAACAGTCCCCCCCTGCCCAGAAGAGGTGACAGCCTGCAGAGGAAGCAGGTGTGCATATTAGTCACCTACAGCCACAAAGGCAAGGAAGTGAGTGCCCTGGCTTCTCCACAGCAGCCGGCGAGGCCATGCAGAGGGCCATGCTGGCTCTCCAGGTGGCCACAAGCAATGCTCGTGTTTAAAACAATGAGGAGAGGAAAGGAGGCTAGAAGATTCTCTGAGAACTGATGTCTTGCCAGTGGTCTAACGTAGAGCTTTCCCCACTTAGCTTCCCATTTAATTTCACTTAAGTTCTCTCCCCTTGCTCTTCATACATAGCACAATGCACTCTGCTCCAATCCTAACTGCTGACTGCTCCATATAAACCCAGGTGCTGCATTCTCGCACACTGTAACTTCTTGCTTTCAGCATTACTGGAGGAAAAGATGAAGTGTGATCATGGGGCACCTAGCAGAAAAGTATACCCAAAATTACTAGCCTGTACTGAGATGTTTCATTTGTGGGTTGCTGTTTTTTCATCTCTCCGATTCAGTGATTGACAGATGATATTGAAGTGGGCTGCACTGTGCCGAGACCCCTGTATGAGCTAGTGATAAAAATCTGACCACTAAGTGATGTCAAACAGGATTGTGTTGGTTTGCTGATGTCTATTGATTTCCTTAAAATGATGGAAAAGGAAGAGATATTCAAACTTGATTGAAACAAGTTGAAAAAACTAAAAATGTATTGGTTCTGATATGAATCTTGCTGTTCTGTACTCAAATACAGAATTTGGCTTCTTGGTGAGAAAACTGATTTTTATTTTTTTTTCTTTAAAAACAACCCCACACCCCCAGCTGAGATATGGTAAAAATAGCTATTAAAATAATAAGCAATTTGTGTTTGGGGATAATGGGCTTGTCTTTCTGTGTGTGTGAGAAACAGAGATGCCTGAGCAATGCATGTTAGTAGGATAGATGGATTTTGCATGTGATACCCACATGGTATGATGTGCGGGCTTCCTATAATTATCCTATGCCTGTTGAAGGAGAAAAGTAAGTCGGTTCTTTCAGACCAAGAAGAACCCAAGACATTTTTTTTGACAATGCACTCAGTGTTTAAGAGGTTTGACACCAAGCTGGGGACACCATGGGATGTGCCAACTGAAAGAGCACTTCAGAATATGAATGACAGTGGTTAAAGGCTATGCAAGGTTGCTCATGAAAGCAGAGAACAGGGAAATAGGAAACCTTGATGTTGTCTGCTGTTTCCATACTCCTTCCCCACTTCCCTCTCAGCTTGGTGAAGAACCACGTTTCTCTCTCAGGAAAAGTAACAATTTAACACAGCAAGGAAGAAAGAAGTTTTGCAATGTGCTGCTTGGAATGTTGCAGTATCACTCAATTAACATCTGGTAAAGTGTTCTTAAGTAGCCTCATCTTCCTGCATCAGCATTTCTAATACCAATAATTTTATTGGTAATAATCAGTGAGGTTTGAGATTTTTTGGAGGAGGATGCATGACTGCATTTGGGAAGAAAATCTAAAAGGCTTTAAAGCATGCTGGTAGAAAAATACCAAGGCAACATCACAATTACAGAGTTGAGAAATGTGCACTGATTTGCAGTTCCCAAATTCTTTGGAAAACATGAGGAATGTTCCCTTGAGAATAGTTGCTGGTGCTTTATTGTCGTAGTATTCCTAAGAACTGGAGAACTCCTCAAGGGCCACAATCCAGGGTAAATCTAAACCTGACTTAAATGTTTCTCCTGGAGCTCCTGTGGCTGCCCATGCTGGTCACATGAGGTTCTTTCTCCTGTGCTCCCTACAGCCTCATCCCAAAACTTTTGAGAGAAGTTCTGCCATTCCTATCTGATAGGTCTGAGCAAATCTAAGCCAGGCTTCCAGTCAAATTCTTTCCAATCCAGGTCATGCAATTTTCCTTCCACCTGAGCAATCCTTTCCATTTTTCCTCCTCTGCTGAGAATTGTGTGATCATCCTTGCATGAAAAAATATACCTTGAGAAATCGTTTCATATAATTAAAAGAGTTCTCTTCCACTCTGAAAAGTGGATCCACATGGAAACTCCAGGACAAGAGTGACACAGGATTATCTTTCAGCTACTGAAGTGATGTGAAATAGTAGCCTGCAGCTGTGTAAGCAAATAGACCAGCATTACAGGAATCCATGCAGAGGTCAGTGGTGATCTGTGGAGTGGCATCTGGCCTGCTTTGTGCAGGCAATCTGCTTGGTGCTAAACTGGATGGGAACTCAAATTTTGTTTCCAAGCTCAACAAAGCTTTGAGACAGTTGAGATATAAAAAAAAAAAAAAGAAGATAGAGCTGAAGAAACTTAATGTGATGCCAACATTAATATTATCTGGCCTTGGCAATGGCCGGAGAACTCCAAAGATGGAAATGTCCAGGCCTCTTGTTTCCTTTAGTCTTCTGCTGTTACCTCCTGTCCAAGTTGCTGAATCCAAATGGTGATGGTCAGAAGTGCCCTGCAGCATTTCAGTTGTTGGAACAGCTGGTGATATAGTAAGTGTGGTTAGTATGGAGAAATTCACCCTGGATGCATTGTAAGCTGCGATGAAGGACAATGGGGACACAGCAGAGAAAACCCACCACTTGCATACCTTAAGCAATCTTTAAGCCCTCTGACCTCTAGAACTGTTTAAGGCTTCTTGCATTACATAGAGCAGCCTCCAAATTGCTCTGTCTGATAGCAGGTTGCCTCTGAGCTATACCAGTCTTCAGCTTTGCCACAATCCAGGCAAGTTTCCTAGTCTGTCTAGTACTGGTAGTGAAGATGAACTGCTGGGGAAACTTGTGTCGAAAAGGAAGGCTGGTCTTGGCTGATGAAGTTAAAGATCAAGAAGTTCAAACTTCCTGAGGTCCCTTCCCACCTGAATTATATCATAAGTTGCTGGGAGCAGATGGTCTGTAGCAGGTTGAGGTCAGTGCAGGAGTTTCTATATAGGTAAATCCTATCAGTGTACAGGATTTTTTCAGCATATCAAGAAAAGTAGTAAAAGGGTAATTTATTCATCTTATTTTTCAACAAATCCTCAGATGAAGCTATTTAGGAGGTCAAGTGACCTTGGTTTAAAGAGAAAGATTTGTTATAGATCATGAGCAAGTCAAAAGAATGAAATTACTGACATAGTTTGTTAGTCCTACAGCGAAAAAAATTGATAAAGGGACATGTCCTAAAGCACATTGTAGCACGGATGCTATTTCAAATATATAGTAGTGATCTGGATATAGATAAGAACATGATTAAATTCACACCTGGCACAAATCTTTCTGTCTACTCACCAGATATATACGTAGGTGATATTATACATTGACCCATATGCCCCATGGCATCAGTAACCTTCCTAATTTGCGGGGTCAGATTGCTCACTGAGAAACAGTCTTCTGTGTTTAAAAATACATGTTATTTGCTATTCTAGGTGTAGATCTGTGTGAGTAGCTTTTTTGGTTTTGTTTGAGTTTTCCTGGTTAGAAAAGTGTATCAACACTTATTTTCATTTCTGGCTTTTCTCAACAAGAATGACTCCTAAAAAATGGATACTTGCATTCTGGGTTTCTTTGCTTCCTTCTGGAAGATTGTGACATGACTGGGACTCCCTTGGCAGAGGATACTTCATCTCAAGGTTTCGCATAGACTATCCTTACCTCTGAGTTCCTGTTCCAGTTAGGGAACAATTGTTGAAGTGCTTCATAGATTGACATCTTTCTTTTTATGTGCCAGGGGATTTCTGAGGCAGTCTTGAAGAGCCATCTCTCCTTCTCTGTGAGAAGCCACACCCCAGGTCCTGTGAGGGTTGTAGCCTGGGCTCATGTGAGGGAGTAATCTGAAATGTCCAGGAGAGAAAGCAGTGTGGTAGCAGTTGAATTTCATGGAAGCAGTCTGAGCCACTGCATTGGCAGAGGAAGCATATTGATCTTTAAGTACTCCAGGCTCCTGAATAAACAACTCCTTACAGGAAAACCTGTAGGAAGCATTCTTGTGACCAGCTCCCTGACAAGAGAGGCATGATCGCCCAAACATAGGGCTTATTGCTGCAGGCAGAGGTTCTGGGGTTTGATCAATATGGGGCAAAAAGATAATGTTTTAATACTGATGAGAAACTGCTATGCTGGTCTTGAGAGCAAGTGACATGGCACAGCTTATGTCCATTTGACTTTCCCCTACCTGCCCCAGACCCCAAACAGGGTGCTTTTGTCTATGCTGCCTTGTGGAAGCCACTATTTGTCAGGCCAGCAGCCTAACCATCCTGCGAAAGCAACATTTGCTTGGAGGGAAATTGCCAGGGAGCATGCTGACCATTGAACAATACTGGTGATAGCAGGATCATATGGGAACCTATGCTATGGTCCTGTTGGTTTGTGAGTTATAGATGGACCTTCACTGTCCAAAAGCAAGTTAGGTATGGAAAAAGAAGGTCAGGAGGTAAGCAGTGAAAATATGACCATGCCACTGAGCTCAAGGAGAGAGGAGCTGTCTCTTAAATTGCAACCTGCTGCATTTATTGGATTGTTTTTTGGACTGTGAAGTAATAGGTAAGATGATGGATTCCTCAACTCCTGACTGCCCAGATATGTGGATAAGGACATCTTTGCTAAGCTTGTGAGCTGATGCAGTAGCTACTTTGTTTATCTTTGGATTGATGTGCAGGTTTAGTACCAGAGTAGGGTTTGTTTTTGCAGAGACAAGTGGCTCCAGCCTGTTGTGTCTACAGTGCCTGTGTTGGCAGAGGGGAGCCAGGCTCTGGGCCTCAGCTTCCTGGTCTGGTGTGTGACTTGCTCTATGCTGGGCACTGAGTACAAACTGGCATTATAAATAACCAGTCCTGAGATAACATGTCCATCACCTTTGAAAAAGAGCATTTGTGTGCTAACATGTTTCTTGTAGAAGGGGGATTATCACCTATTTAAAAATGTCTGAGTTTAGCTTGGTTGTCCATTTGTCACAAACTGGAGGAGGAGAATCTTGTCTGAGTCCTGACTGCTTTTAAACTTTGAGAAGGTGAAAAATGCATGAAAGTCTGCAGAAAAAGGTAGTGCTCACTATTACCAAACTGTGTATTCTTACGTGGATGTGTAAAGCAACGTTGTAAAATGTTTCTAGATGTTGCAGTGTTTCTAGATGCTGTAGTAAGTATCTAGTGCCTAAAGAAAGCTTGCCCTGTGTCTGGAGATCCACTCTCAGTGCACTAATGTGCTTTCATTTGGGGTGTCTTTGAAGTGAATTCACATGTTGACGTTTGTCCAGTCAGTGCCTGAAGGAGTTTCACTTTATTTTTAATTTTATCTTAAGGGTAAGTGAAAACAAAGACCCCCATACATATATACAAGGTGGTTACATGTGAGATTGTATTGCAAATGAAGAACAAACCTACAGAGAGTAGCAAATCACAAGCCAGGTGTACAGCCCTGAGGGAAGCTAGAACTATTTTGGCTATTTGAGAACCTGGTTAGCGGTCATGGTTTGCTCCCTACTCAGTCAAATCATATGTGTTCAAGTACTGGAGTGTGTTGCTTTTTAATGAATCAAAAATTACCAGCAAACCCCAAATTCTGCTTTATTCCTTCCTGGAGCTACCAGGAAACTGTCTAATTCTCTGTAAGTTCATTTGGCAGGGACTTGTGTTGGCTTATTGGTAGGCTGCAGGCACCTAGATAGTTGAAGTGGCAATGGTGCACGGCACTCTACAGCTGTTTGGTTCTATTGAATAAGGAGGAGATGCCCTTGCCCCCTGACATTTTTGTGGTAGCTGTTGTGGACTGGAGTGCAACCTGGCTAGCAAAACCAGCTCCAGAGGAAGGATAAGGACATGGGTTGCGAGCCTATTCTCTGTGCTGTGCCACACCATTTACAGACCCCAGTCTGGCTGGTTTAAAACCAGGGTGGGCACATCTGTAGGAGCAGATATTGCAGCAGCTACTGGGGCTCAAGGGAAGATCCAATAATTTTTAGCAGGCAGCATTGCATTCTTTCTGCACCTCTCACTGGAGATTAATACACTCACCGGAGCCTGAATACAACTCAGAAGAAATGCTAGACTGGGGATGTGCTGTATTGCATTGGTGTGCTTCAGAATTGTTAGCAGGGCCTTAGAGATCTCAGAATAAGGTTCTCGGCTTGAATGCCTTTTCTTGACTATCAGAGACACCATCTCTGGTTCCCAGAGACCCCTCTACTCAGCTCAATGATAAAAGCGCTTTTTAACACCAAAGCTGCTGTGTTCCCACGGCTGTTGCTGTCATGAGGGAGGCCAGTCTTAAACAATAGCAGAGGAATAAAGAATAGCCCTGCTAATCGATATCCTGCCTAGACGCTGAGTCAGGTGGCAGCTTGGGCCTCTTTAAAATTCCTGCATTGTTCCTGATTTTTCATTTGACTGGGGTTAATTTTTATCTTTAAGGAAAGAAAACATACGGCAACAACTGTCTCTGCCTGCTCCCCTGTTCCCTTCCCACTGACCCCCACTCAGTTCTCTGTCTCTGTCCTGTGGTAGCCTTCAGCAGTGAGGGATATAGAAACGATTTGCTAGTTTGGACTTTGAGCTGAGTGTGATGTGCTGCGGTTAGGATGAGGCAGCAGCATCTGAGCAGGGCTCTTTAAGTCACTTACATCTGCAAGGCTTTGGAGAAAGCAATTTTTCACACTTCCAGTTCCACATGGGCTCATATTTATGTGATTGGTCTTAAAAAGGTCAGAAGTCAACGCAAGGATGCAGGCAGAGATTCCCAGAAAAATTCTCCATAGATGAATGTTTGGAGCCCCAGCAGGATGTCAGGACAGTTTGTGTGTGAACAGACATTTGGAAAACAGACAAAAGTGACATTTGCTTAAACAAACTGCAAGATCTTGTAGCTCAAGCTCTTGAATCCACCTCAGCTGTACTAAAAATGTTTTCCAGAATGAGAAGGGGTCCAGGGCGGCTTTCCTTAATCTCTGAATCTCATAGGCTCTGTGGGGGTTTCATTCAGCTCCTATCATCCCTGAACATCACCCCAGAGCTGCTCTCACCAGCCTTTACCAGTGGGGGCTGTGGCTCTGCTCCATCCCATAGCCATGAGCCCTACATCAAAGGCTGCAGAGGAGAAAGGTTAGATATGTCCTCAGGACTTTCCTCAGAGCTGGCGGGTCCCTAGGAAATCTTTGTGGCTCTTTGGTTCTGCTTGTCTCCTGCTAAAAGGCCTCCACAGAGGGGGCAATCTCGGTCCTCACTGTGCTGCCAGGCAGGAACTCTCAGAGCTGGAAAGGGAACTGGTAAGGGTTACATTTATGCGTGTAGATATGAGATAAGAGCTGACCTACCCTTCACCCCAAACTGAACTTGCTGAAGCTCAAACAAGGTAAGGCGACTGCTTGTGAAATTGCTGGGGGGAAGTCTGCCAAACTGGCAAACCTGCCTGGGGCTGGAGCAGACATTGAAAGACCATCCCTGAGGATCTTGCTAGGTCCCTGAGGAGCTTGCTAGCTTCCTGGGTAAAATGCTGGAGGAATGGTGGTACATTTGGGATCCAGGGTGAAGACAGTCATGCCCTGGGGTAGTGGATGCTGGGGGCTGCCAAACATGGTTCCCTGATGGGGGATACCATGCAAGTGCTGCTGAGGTCTGTAAACCTGGGGGGGTGGGATACATCCAGCCCTGCCACAGGGCCCACTGTACCAGAGGATGCTGGGCAAAGGAAGCTGCTCTCAAAAGTTTTTTTTTTTCCCCTCTGATCTTTTTTTTCTTTTCCTTTCCAAAAGTGCTGAAGTTCTGTAAGAATTCTGCAATTTTAGCAGCAAAGGGAGGGAGAAAGTTTGCCTGGCAAGAGCTCCTTTCATGGACCTCAGAGCACCACCAGGGAAGGGAGGAATCCCAGTTGGTGGCAGGATCTCAGGGGGAGGGATGTTCCACTCGATCCTGCAGGCCTGCTCATGTCTTGAGACAGGGAGGATAGAAAGCCCAGGATTTGTGTCCCCTATGAAGAAGGCACCTGAGGAACCTGGCAGCTGCCCACACTGCCCTTCCTTGTAGGCTAGAGTGGCTAGAGCATCTGTGGGTGCTTGAGCTGCAAAGAAGGTGCTGGTATGAAAGCCCCCATGATATCCATCTGTCCCATGTAGACCAGTATACCTTCCTGCCTCTGTGGCCCCTACTGCCTATCGTTCTCAGACACATTTTGGTTCAGGAATTGCATTTTTTCCCTGTTTGGGGGCAGGGGTGTGTTTAAAAATTAATGTAAAAGAGAAGAAGTCAAAGCAGGACAAACCCCTCAGGTTTCCAGCACTGCACTTGGCAGAGGCACGATCCTGTTTTTGGACAAAGCTTTTGTCCTGAGGGATGGAGGTGGAGAGAGAAACAGAAATTACTGACGCTGGAGAAATCATTCCAGATTAAGCTGAAATAGCATCTACTAGGTATTTGAGTGGGGCTTTCACTGCACACAGCCGGTGACTGTTGCTTTCTGATATCCCTACAGAGATACACATTACAGATACTGCCACAGCCTCTTCCCCCTGTGCAAATATAAAGAGGGCAACATCCACAGCTAAGTGGCCTTAGGCAGCGTTCTTGTACTGGAAATCTTTTTCTTCCGGGAAAGCAAGATCTCCTTTTAACAATATTCCTGGGTCTTTAAGGCTCCTGAGAGCCTCAGATATGTTTTGCACAGCACAGAAAGTGATGCCTACCAACACAAGCATGGTATGTCACAGTAAGGGCTGGCCTGGCCCTGACACCATGCCCTCAGCACTAGAACCTACATGCCTGCTCTCCCAGGAGCAAGCAGGGGACTCTGCTCGTGCTGCCTACTGCCTGCAAGGTGCATTGGTGGGTTGTGATTTTTTGGGGTTTTTTTGAATCTCAAGGAGTAGGGAGAGATTCTTCTTACCCCTGGCATCTTTATGAAGACTAGGACACAGAAAGCATGGATATCTCAGAAGGTGTTTTCCAGCAAGCAGACCAAGAAGCAGCATCTGTCCTCTATAAATGTAAACAAGATGCAGCTTGACTGATTAAATGCTTGGTGCATCTCAACCTTGCAAAGGCAGGTCCTCTCTGGATGTGAACAGAGAATTTCTTTCAGACCTGGGCTTCTGTGCTGAGGCTGCTGGTAAGGACTTCCTTGTTACCAGCTGGGAAAGGCAGCAGTTGTGACAGCCACACCTTACCCATGGGAATATAATGGAGTTCTTTAGGTCAGTGCAGTGGTTTGGGGTTGGTGTTGTCCTGTGTTAGAACCTGTTAGTGCTACTCTGGTGAGTTGGTTGCTCTCCAGAGTAGTGTTTCTTGAGCCCCTGGGCCTCAGCTGTGGTAGCTTAGGCAGTGAGGGCATCCTTGGTACATGTGTGGATCCTTTTTATGTAGGTTGTGGAAGAGATTCCCAAGTTTCAGAGCATTTTGAAACATTCTGATCACTCTTTGGCCACTTAGGCTATCTCTGCTGTTGCTGTGTGGATTTAGTGGTCACCATGGCAAGAATGGAGCCAGGAAGTTTTGGCTCTAACAGCACATACTGCCTAGTGATGTGTTTGCTGGCTGTTTGTGAGGTTCTAGCTCAGAGACTATGGTTACACACAAAAAATAAATTTCATATGAGCTTCTTCACCTGCCCCTGAAAACTTGGTGGAAGAAGACTTGGGTTCTAATCAAGCTGTTAGTCACAGCAGGTTTCCCAAGCCTTGGGGCTTGCCTGTGCAGGGGGCTAATCTCTGTGGGGTGTATGCCAGGTGTACTGCTGGGGGCTCTGCTCTTTTCTGCCCCAGGCAGCACGTGTGAATGATTGCCTGGGAAAGCAGTCGCTTCAGGGAGCAGCTCTTTCCTCTCTGGGAGGAAATGATGGGGGGGAGCTGAAGCAACCAAGCTACCCCTCCATCGGTGGTAATGAAGCAATGAGAAATCTCTTTAGTGTTCACAAGGGAACCTGTGGGGTTTTCATAAGAAAAGACTTGTTCCCTGCAGGCCTGATGCCGTGACAGCTTCCAGTGGAGATGAGCTGGCTGGCTAGACGGGGGACTGTGTACAGAACAGAGAGAGGGTGAAAGGTGCCGCCTGCCAAAGCAGCAGCTGGTGAGAAGGCGACTGGACTGCACAGCGTCAGCTCACACATGATCAGTGGGGAAGCGCGAGCCCGGCTTCAGTCCTTGTCAATGGCACCTCATTGACTTTTAACGCTTCCTTATCGTGTCTGCACTCACCTCATAGCAGCACTGATAAAATGCCATCGCCGGTGTAATCTCCTGAGCAGCTCTGCAGAAAACCTTGCAGAGCATGGGAGGCTGAATCGCCTGCAGCCAGCAACCAGTGTGGGACTCCGTTCCAGAGCAAGGTAACAAAGAAAAGGCCCTAACTGGAGACAAGGTGAAGGTGGAATAACGTCCTAGCTTTATGGAGCACCAGCTGTGTCGATGTGACTGGCACGGCAGCACATGAATTTTGTTATCATAGGGATTTGCAGAAGTCGGGATAGCTGTTACTGTTCAGTACCTAGTGGAGTTGGAAATGTAAGCCATCTGAAGTTATTGCTGTGTGTTAGTACCCAGAGCTACAGAGTTATGACAATGGGTAGGAATGCACAGCATGGAGTTGTTGTCTTTCTTCTTTTCCAGTCATAACTTATTTCTCTCTCTTGGGCTGTTAAGCACCTAAGTAGTCACAAAACTTAAGTATCACAAAAAGAGGGTATTATTTTTCAATATGCAACTACTACCTGTAGGCCCATGGCAATGTTTTTGCCTTTTTAATTTTTTTATTTTTTTTTTTTTTACAGGCAAGCAACTTGCAGTGATGCCCTTGAGAGTCCTCTTTATGGATTTGAACTAAGGACCCTTGAATACAAAATGATAAGCAACTACTGAGCAGGTATGTCATTTTTTGATCCTGTAACTGGTGCCAAACCATTGTACAGTATCTTGCCACTAGAGGATAGCAATGAAACCTGTCATTGAACTGGCTGGAAAGAAGAATTTTCCTTCTGAGTGAGAAAAGTAGATGTTTAAGAATGTCTTTTTTTTCCCCTGCCTTCTTTTTTTTTTTTGGGGGGGGGGGGAATAATCCTAGACTAACTGTCTTTCTTTCTGAGTTGGAGAGAATGTCATGATGGTAGAATTTCTTGCTGCAGAAAAGCTCTGAAGATTTTATCAAAGAACTTGGGGCCAAAGTCATTCACTTTTCTCACAGCTGAAGATTTGCTTTCAGCATCACTGGTCCAACTATTTTAAAGGATGAAAAGTGAAGTAAGTGACTTCTTTAGAGGAAGGAATTATCATTAACAAAAACTTCCAGTGAAATCAATGAAGAGTTTTAATTTGACTTGCCTTTTTACTTTTCAGGAAATAGGCTTATGCGGCTCACGGTGTATTTTTTTTTTCTTCCTGGGCTACAGCTCTACTCTACTATTTTATTCATTGAATGTTACTATCCTGTATCTCTTATATAGCACTAGTCTTGTAATCATGGCTGTAATCACTTCCACATGCTGCAGACTTGCAGAATGGAACAAACTCCTTCTGCATTCCCTGTATTCACATTATCTTTGCCAAGCTGTTCCTCTCCAATACTTGCTTGGATACCTTGAAGTTTAATTTCAATATCATAAGCCCAAAGTTGTTCTCGCAGGAATATCTAGTGTTGCCCCAGCCACCTTTAGGAGTCTTTCTTTTTTTACACTGGCTTTGATCTTTTCCTGTGCTTTTTAAACTGTTCTTCCCCTCTGTTCTCTCCCTTGTTTCTGTCCAACAACCTGTACTACCATCTCTTTGTTCCACTGTCTCCCCATTTCTTCAGTCTTCCATCATTCTCTACTAACATCTGGAACATGATGTGTGGGAAAACATGGCCTTTTCCCAAGACCACCTCTTTTCATCAGCCCCAGTACTTCCACTGTTCTCCCTGACAATGACATCCAGATTACTGCACATTTTACTGTACCCAAGATCTGTCTTGCATATGGACTTATCAAATATCACCAGTTTTTCCTCTAAAACCTGATTTTTTGCCTACACCAAGTGAAAAGCTCAGTTGTCCTAAGTTACTGCAGTGCTGCCTGTAGTCTCCAGTCTCCTGACTCCCAGGTGCTGCTGCCTTATCCTTGTCTTTCTTCAGCTTCATGTTCCTTCTGTGGCTTCTCTGTCAGGTTTCAGCCTCTTCATGAAGACTTTTTATGTCCCCATTTCATGTCTATCTGTTTTCTCCTCACACTTGCCATCTTCCTCAGTGGTGTTTAACCAATTACTCTTTCTGCATTTGTTTGCTCACCTTTATGCCTCTTTTCAAGCCTTCAAAACTTCTTTTCCTGCACATCAACATTTTTTTTAATTTTTTTTTTTTCCTTGATCCTGTTCATACCAGGCAGGATGAGGAGAACAACACCTTGAAGGTACCAAATGTCTAATTCTTCTTGGAATGAATACTGATTATGTACCCACCTAGGAGTTAGGCAGCTAAATATTAAGGTATTTGTGTACCACTGTGCCACCCGGCACCCAATCTTAGCTCTTGAAACCAGTACTTAGATTCCCTACACTGCTGATGCCACCTCACCTTGGAAAGTCTGTGGTATCTATCAGTAATATCCCCAAAGTCTGCATTTGGTAACAGCCTGAGGAACTTGATACCTAATTCTTACTTTAGTCCACTGGGATACTTAAGCAAGCTGTCCCTCTGCTTAGCTCTCTGTCAGGGCCTGATCTCATGCAGGTTTTCAGAGAAGGCATACTAGATCAACTGGTGCACAATGCAGGGCTGGTGGAGAAGGCAGGTGTTGCAGGCAGCATCTAAGACAAAGTGAATGACCAGATTTAACCTCCTCCTTTTCCTGGATGATGGGAAACAGCACCTAGTCCCCCTCACCTCTGAAACCCATTGGTTTTAGAGATGGAGGTAGTTATGATGTTGAAGTTTGCTCCGTGGATCTGCAGAGTATATGAAATGTAGTGTATGTAATGTTAGGCTAAGCTGTCATGGTGGTAAAAAGTGGGACTGTACTTCCTTCATGTCCCTCTGGTAATCTACCCATGTAAAACCAAGACCTAGATTTGCACTTAATCTACCTGTCTGGTTATTCTTTGAAATTTAAAGGAGCTTTCTTGTCAGATTTAAGTGAATTTCATCCTAGAATGTGCTCCAGCCTGAAAGACAGAGCCATTTGCCTGAGACACTTGAGATCAAATGGAGAAAGTTGAATTTTCTTTTTCTCCACATTCTAGTAAAATAGCCTAATTAGTGTCTTACTGGGCCATATAACCACTAGCCTGGCTTACTCTATTTATTTTTTTTGAGTGCTTTTTGACCAAAAAAACCCCCTGCATTATGTACATAGATAACAAAAGACAGCAAGGTGGTGAGTCCTGTTTTGAGATGGATACCATTGCTACAGATAGGTGTGAGATACTCATGTCCTCCTGAGGTCACGCTCTCAGTCAGTGGTTTCCCATGGACATCCTATGTGGCTCTTCTGAGGCACCCAGCACCGGCCATCTCCTCTCTGCCCAGCTTGCAGCAATGAGAGGATGTAAACTACTAGCTGAGCTGCTCCTGCACTCAGCACTAACCAGCTCACATTTGTTGCAGATGTAGTGTAACAGTTCACCATGCCAGCCAAAAAAAAGGGAGGAGAGGAAAAAGGGAATAAAGAAAATAAAATGCAGGACATGGAGATAATGAAAGGGGGGGAGTACTTCTGATGATAGAACCCTACCAGACTTAGATTTTTAATTATTTTTTTTTTATCTCCTGCTGTGCTTTACTAAAAATGAGGCTAGTTAGCAGCAGCAGATGTGAATGTACCAATTGGCAGGTGGATGAGAGAAGCTATGAGAAATCTGTGACTTAGGTCGATCCTCTTACAATTTTTTGGATGGGGGGGCTTAGAAGTAGCAGTTTTCAAACTGCGGCCTACTGGTTGCTCATGCCAAGTGATTGGGATGCTGTAGGAGGTGAGAGAAGTGTGCTGCAAGCAAGATGCCTGATGTGTCTTCAATCAGGAAAAGGAGAGCACTTGGGGAATGGGTTAGGGGAACTGCTGAGGGATGATGGTGTGGCTGTGAGGAAAGATGTAGTTTAGGAGTGGATACTAATGTTGCAAAAATGGGAATCGGGCTTCATGCAGCTAAGAATAAATGGGTTTATGGAAAGGATACTAATGGTTATTTGGTAACCAGAAGCTTAAATGATCAAAGAGTTTAGTAAGCCATTCTGACTTTGCCTTGCCCTTCCCAAAATATATCATGGCTGTATGGAAAGTCACCTCCCATCCATTCTTAGAAGTTAATCAGCCCCTTCAATATAGGTGGCCTATCAGATTGCATAGGCTGGGTTAACACTGGGATATATGATAGCACATGTGCTGAGCTGTGGGATCTAAAGGTAAGATCGATATCTGGAAGACGAAGATATTTATGAGGGGAGGCAGTATTCCCGGTCTCTTCAGCTGTTTGCCCTCAAATTGGAAGGAGAAAGCATTTCAAATTCCAGAAGTCTTTGCAGGCTCCAGGCTATAAACAGTCTCTTCCTATATGAAGCAATAAGGATCTAACAGTAATCAGGATATGTCTGATTTTCTGTACAGGCCTAATACTATTGGGATGTGCTTTTGTGAGGGGGTGAAGCTCACCAGTCAAGGAGGGACAAGAGTGCCCAGTACTACTGGTGTGGATCATTCAAGAAGATGGTATTGAAGATAAGAGTCACAGGGTAAAGAAGAAATGAAAGCCCAGTCAAGCTGAAATAGAGTGAGACAGAAAGGGGATGGAGTCAAAACCAAAAAGGAATATGAAAAGAGGAAGAAATTAATTAGGGAAAGGTGAGAGAAGTATTGGCAGTGTTTTGTATAATGGAGAAGTGTCACAACTATTGAATATACTCCATAAACACTGCATGTTTTCAGCTAGCTAGGCAGAGGGCCTCTGTGGGGGCAAGTATACAAATGATGGGTCCCCAAGTCCTGCTGCTCTCTCCAATAAGAGCAGAATTTATCCCCTAGATACTCTGAATTTATCTGCGGGGGGAGAGGGGACTGTGGCTCTAGCATATTCTGGATCCTCTGTATGAGGTCTGAGTAAGTCTGTATTCCCAAAAGTAATGTAAAGTAAGATATGACCAGAAGAATGTCTTTGCGATTTAACTTTGCGGATCACAGTGGGACAAGGTCCATATTCAGTAGTTGTTGACCCACTTTTCTGGCTAGCTTGAATGCAATGGTACTGCATCTTGGGTCTCTGAAGCCATTCGTGTCATGTAGGCTCCTTGCATTAAAAAAACTTCACGGGTCTGTCATCATGGGCCACAGCTATACCTTGGGATGCAGAATATGCAGGATGTTGATGCTTGGAAGTGCTTGTAAGACCCTGTTCTGTATTTCCAGGTCCTAGTCAATAGACTAAAGTGAAGGTTACTACAAGTTTAATATCTAGTAGCATGTTGCAAGGGCTGGTGTTTCCTGACAACAGTTTCACCCTATGACCACATCTTTGCTTCCAGTCAGAAACACCAGAGTTGAGCAGCCTGGAGTGTGCTATCTTCCTCTTTGGAGTGTGGTCTGACATGGGTGGGCAAACCACTTGGATGATGCAGGATACCAGTGTCCATCATAGCTAAAGTGAAATCTTCTAGAAAGTAGGTGGTTGTCACATTAGTCAGCTATGACAGTGGAGGAAAGTGCCTTGCCAGGAAAGATCTGTGTTTACACTGAGCAGAGTAACAGGATTTCATAACTTCTCATACAGTGATCCTACAATACAATGGGAAAGATCAGACATTCCTGTAAATACAGACTACCAGGACTCTGTCCCAGATGACAAATCTGAACAGTAAGATGCCAGACCCATGAGCCCTCTCCTCCCTGAGATGCAACAACCCATCTTTTTTCATCATGAATCTTACCAGCCAAGGGTGTTGCCTCACCTCATTCATTAGCCAGCCAGTGTGGGTATAATTAGGGGTTAAGTAGTTAATCTTCAAAAATCTCTTGGAAGTCAGGGAATCCATATATTTACTTATTTGCAATTTGTGTACTGCCCTCGAGGCAACTAGGCATGGGAATGCAATCCCGTATTTGTGTTTTTAAAAACCGAAAAGAAAATGTGAGGAAAAAGGTTGTATTTACAACTGTATAAAGCAAAGCTTTGGCTCTCTAACCTCCTGTTTCACCCTTCCTGTTGCATGCTATGCATCTTCCTGGTGCCCAGTCCTGCAAAACCAGAAAGCATGTATTTTAGTGTGCATTGAGATTAGCTCCTCTGACGCAGGATGAAGTTAAGCATGTGTGCAAAGTTGCTTTTGGCCCAGCCGGAGAGGAAGATTACTGTTTCTTCATTAGGGGCCCACTTGTGGTAGGCTCTACAGAAATACATATCAAAGGGTAACTTTACTTTAAAGGACTTACAGTCAAATGACACAAGGTACTCTGAGCCAGGAACAGGTAGTGCTAGTATAGGGCGTTTAGAGATTTTTGTTGTTGCTGTTTCTTGCAATGCTGACATTAGACTTTTACAGGAAATACGTTGGTCCTCCAAATTGATAGAGATGTGTAACTGTGAGGGGGAATTAGCATTGTAAAGTTGGTAATTTGTGACTGTAATATTATTGAACTCTACTACCAATGATCTGTAAGACAGCAAAATAGTCACAGATCAGTAGGAATGACTCAAAAACCAGTAAGCTAGTAAAAAACCCAACACATTACTGCAATACTCAAAGACAGGCCAAACATAACATTAGCTGCTGTAAGTCACGTGTCAAAGAATAAAGAATACAGACTATGCTTATCATCTGGCAAGTGTGTCTTGGGAAGCAGTGACAGAGAAGAAGTGGGGGCTGGTGCAGCTCACTTGCTGACGACAGAATTCCAGGATGATGCTGTAGCTGGGGGAACTCACGCAGCTTTCGGTAAATAACTTCAAGATGAATAGCTCTAGGAAAGGCTGAGCACATGTGTCATTTAGCACTAACACAGTCACTTCCCCTGTACTCTATTTAGTACTTTTGTTGGTGGTTCCTGGATGGGAGAGGTTTTGGGGACAATGCCCAAGGGTGTTAAAGAATTGAAAGTGTGCTTTTCAGTGAAAGAGGTCGAAGAGCTGAAGGGAAAAGGGAAAACTGAAAGCTAACTTTTTTCAGTGTCTATATATACTTAACATGGGGAACAAACTTTCTGTGGTCTAGTGACTAAAGGGTAATAAAATAAACTGGATCCTGAAACTAGGAAAAAAAAAAACCAACAGAAAACCCCCTTGAAGTTGCATGAGAAAAAGCACTATTTTTTAACGTCTGTAATTAACCAGTAGAAAAACTCACTGAGGGTTGTGGAGGATCGTCCACAGGAGGCTTTTAAATTGTGGATATATTCGTGATAGAAAGAAGACATTTTGCAGAGATGGGAAGGATTTCTTCCCAGTGTTCTGACCTGAATTTTTTGCAAGTGTGGGTCTAGATGATCACAGTAATTCTTTTTGGCATTACAGTCAGAGGTTGGGTCATTGTTGACAGCTATGTGGTGAAAGTTGGGACCTCAGGGCAAGAGCAAAAGCCATCCCCTCTCAGTCCAAGGCATTGCTCCTTTTTACCCTGCCCTGTACGAACAGCCTGCTATCAGCCAAACCACATCAATCCCCTGCTTTATGTTTCAAATGCTACTGCTCCAGTAAGCAGAATTGTTCCCCCTTCATACCTGTTTCCCTGTAGTCATCTACCCTGTTCCCACTCTGTGACATTGGCAGTCACTTCAACCACTGAAGATGGTGGGGCTGAACGCAAACATTTCAAAGAGGAGCTGACACCAGCCCCTCATCCCAGAGCACTGTTCTGTAGTGGCACTCATGGGTCTTGCTGGCTGGTTGTACATGGTGGGAGAAGCCAGTCCCCAGTGAGAGCAACCAGGCACCATCTTTGCTGGGAGAAGAGGACATGGGCTACATAGGCCTCTCAGCTGAACTCGGAGTGGTTTGTTCACCTTTTTATTGGATTATGCTGCAGTGATAGCCCCCCAGAAATGAGGCTTTATTAGTGTCCATTGAGGTGCTCAGTGATAAGAGATATTAATTATCATTTATCAGTGTATCAGTGTTGCTAAGCCATTCCTTTTCATACTGTTGTCTGTGGCTTTGTCATATAGTTTGAACTTTAAAGCTCAAACAGTTATTCTCCTGTATTTCTGCACCAAACAAGAATAAGTTATTTCCCTGCCCAAAATTTGTGGAAAACCCATGTTTCTGTGATTTGTGTTTTCCTTCATCTTACCTTATTCCCCACAGACTTAAACTTTGGCAGAGTGTAAGAGCATGCATGTGGAAGGGTCGGTGGTGCAATGTACCATTAGAAACTTCTGAGAACAGTGCTAGAAAGATGAGTGATGGTGCAGGTGAAGGTCCACCTAATGTTCGCAGGCACCAGCAGGAGCTCTGATCAAGCCTTTGCACACAGCTGGTGTGAGCAAGTACTTGCTGTAACAATACTTCCTAGGAAATACAATGGCCACTTGTGAGCCAGCCCTACCACAACACCATGGAAGAAAGCCAGGCAGAGCAGCATGTCCTCTGAGGTGCAGGAGGGCTAGCTGGGTGGAGCACGGCGAGGGGCAATAAGTGGGCGAGAAGCTGTGGATATGACCGCTGAGGCTGCGTGGGGTGGGAAGCTTTTCCTCTTGTGATTTCACCTGGATTGCCTGCCAACCTCAGCATACAATGTTATCACTGCAAGCCAGCAGATGGTTGGGATGGCTGTGCTCACCTAGCTGGGCCCCAGGAGATTTTCTCCAGTCCTATAGCTTTTGGCTTTGAGGGCTCTCACCAGAAACATGCCATGGCCCTATTCCCTGAGTTTGTTTCCAGTTATACCAAGACTGCCTCTGCTCATGAACAACCTATGCTGTGGAGGTAGATTTCTATTTGTCGGTAGGAAAAGTGAAGGATTTTGTCAGGAACAGAAGCAGGGACCTCTGATCTACCCCACCCCCTCTGGCAATCCATGTTGCTCTTGCTTGTTTCCTTATCTAGAGTTTATTGCAAAACAGCTGAGTTAATGACTCAGAAAGAATGCTTGGTCTCTGCTGCATGAAGATGTTACTGCTTGAATAGAAATCCTTCCCAAGAAGCCCATTCTCCTTTCTTCATAAAACACAACTGTTGAAACCATGAGTGCTCCTACATAAACACAGTCCTTCAGGGCTCACACCCAGTCTGTGGCAGTGATTTCCATGGGACAGGGATGTGTGGTCTGCATCGAACCATCTTTACTTTTGTTACTGTTAAGTACCTTGCCTGAAAGGGAGAGTCAGGCCTGGATCAGCAGGAGCATTTGGCGTTTTCACAGATCTCCTTCCATGGTGGTCTCCAGAAGTTTTATCTTCTCACTAAGGGACATAAGCTAGATTAAATGCTGCCTCTGGAAGTCCCAGCCTGAGCCTGCCCTCTTTCCTGTACTGGTAGAAAGCCTACATTATTTATTTTATTCTCCTGTTCCATGAGTAAGACTTCTATTGCCCCTTGCTCGCCTTTTTTGCTGAGGCAAGCCCAGGCATCCTTTCTTGAAAAGAAGAAATTAATATCCTTTCCTTAATTCTTTGCCAACCTTTGTTTTAGCCAGGACAGACGGTTTCTAGGACAGTCCCAGGTTTTCCATGCTCTGGCAGGATAGTCAACACATCCAAAGAGCATAGGAGCATTGGATGAAATAAAGTGGTTCCAACCTTTGACACTTGAGATCCATCAGTGACTGAAGTCTTTGGCATCAGGGATACCTCTTGATGCGAGTGCCAATTTCCAGATAAATTAAAATCTACTTATAAGACAGCCACATGGCTTTTGACAGGCAAGACAATGTGTACAGCAAACAGCACCCAAAACAATTTGCAGGAGTCTCTGTATTTTTTGGATCTTTTCTGGGCATGTGGCTGGTGGCTGGCTTTTCATAAGTCTTTGTAGGCTCACTGACAACTTGCCAGGATTGTCATTTGTACTCCAATAAACAGAGTTGAAACAGTCCAGTAACACACAGGAGGTTGCTGGCATCCTCATGCTGGACAGATAGGAGTCTGCTGTAGGCAGCCAAAGTGCTGATGCATGATACTCTTTGATGCAAATGGACTTAGGTGCTTTGTGGGGCATTGTCTGTATTAAGCTTGAAGGAGGCAGGATCTGTGCCCAGCTTGTCTGTGAGCGATCCTTTGGCACACTTGGATTGTGCTCTGGCAGTGTCTTTATTGCTTTGTTTTCTGATGAGTGTTCTTTACTATTCTCATTCTGCTTTGCGGTAATTCTAGTCTTCTTACTCACATCTTCTTCTCACATGGTCTTGCCCATGTCCTTCAAATTGCCTCCCTTATATGGATAGCAAAGATAGGTACTATCTTCCTGGGACTGAGAGATGAGACATTGCTCATAAATGGGACTGGATTTGAAATGCATGGGCAAGAATCCTCAGGATGATGCTATATACTGCTGCTTGTGACACTGCTTTCTGGGCTGCCTCACAGATGATAAATTATTTTGGGGAACTGGACTAGAGATGATTGGATTAAAACCCTTAAAATTACAAACTCCAGCCCATGTGTAGATCTAAAATCTCATGTGATCAGTACAAGGTGAGAAGACAGCCCTGAGGGGGTACCTTCTTCATTCAAGTCGGCAGGTAGTCATTAAGGCAAGCTAACTTTTGAACCAGAAAGTAAGCTCTCTTTTTCTAATTTGATGAATAAGGGGTCATGGAGAACACATAGTGGAGCAATTTTGACAGTAGAGGACTGTAATGACAGTGGGAGAATAAAGCAGGCAGGACTGAGGTGATATGTACACACCTTACCTCTACGTGTACGTCCAAGATTACATTAGCCCCATGAAGCACAACATTGCATTGCAAACTCATGTGCAGTTCCTCAGCTACCCTGAGCTTGGAGTCCTCCGTGGAAGTGCTGCTTCCCAGGGCAAAATTCCTCCTAGCAGAGCTACAGCTGATCTTTTTGTGGATGTGCAACACATGATCTTCCTTATGCTAAAGCAAACCTTTTCTGTCATTGCCCAACTCACTGTGCCATCATAGGTGCTCTAGATCATCAGTCCCCTTTTTCATGATCCTCTCCTGGACTTAGTGACATTTGCAAAATGTTTGATGTTTTCTTCCAGGTTATTGACTAAAGATACCGTGAGGGCAAACACCCTCCAGGATCTTGGTACAAACATGCTACAAACAGAACAATCACTTCTTGTTCTCAATCGTATTTTGGTAGCAGTCTGATAGGTCATTTATAGTCTGTTTAATGACTGCTATCTTATTTTTATGTCGAGCAAGTTCTTTGATCAAACTGCCATGTGATAGAAGGGAAACTGACTTCCAGGATCTTAAGTATGTTGTACCAGCTTTGTTATATTTAACGACAGTACGTGCAGTTTCATTAGAGAAAAGTATTAACATGGCTCAATGGGGTGAATTTGCTATAAAACCATGCTGATTGCCCCTAGTTATATTTCCCTCCTTTTATTCCCTATGTTCTGTGTTAGCCACCTCATTATTTAGTTCAGGACTGAGATCCTATCACAGGTCTGCACTTACCTGTGGGTAATTACAGTTATGAGATAATTGTAAAATAATTATGCCCTTCTACATAGTCTTTATGAAATCCCAGACTATGGGTTTTCTTTTTTTCTCCTTTGGGACTTAGTTATTGCACTAAGTACAGAAAATCAACATAAATAGTGCAGAGACATCCCGCACAGCTTATTTAAAAAAATCATAAAAATAAATGGTTTCAGTGCAAGGTATCCTGTCCTACTGATTTAAAATGCCTGATTTTAGTAGGTGGTATTTAATTCCTCTGAGATACCGCAAGAATAGACATGTCATCAACACTGTCGTCTTCATCTACTTTCTTTTTTCCCAGCAGTAGAACAGAAGTATTTATTGATTACATTTTTCTTGTCTATATTATTATTGAATAATCTAACTTTTGCACCTGACAACAGATCAATACTATGATTAGGACTAATTTTGTTCTTCATTTACTTTTTAAAAACATAGCTTTGTCAGTCTTCCCCCCCCCCTTCCACTTCCATCATAATCTTTTTATAATTTCTATTTTCTAATTTATATTCAGCTTCTCCTCTCTTACTATTTCTTTTATATGTTTTACTTATTTAAAACAACCCCGATTTCCATTTTAAATCTGGTTGTGTTTTTTCAATTACACTATTCTTTCTTTACCGGGGAGCTGTGTATTTTTGGTACCTAGTAAAATAATTATATATATTTATTAAAATCCTTTATTTGTATTTATTTAGCCCAGAATTCTACTCAGGGCTTTTTTAAAGCATCATGTCTTTCAAAGCATTGCATTACCACTTTGGACCTTCTTCTGCTTTTATATAACAGTGCAGTTAACCGGGGATCAGTAAACCTGCTATCAGCCTCTCATTTCTACCATCACTTTGCCCATCTGGATGAGGTGAGATATGGGATTTATTAATCTTGGATTCAAGATTGGCAAAATGAGGAAGCTGTCTAGAATATTTTAAAATCCTCAGGGCTGTTTTTGAATCAGCAATATCAGTGTGTGTTAAACTAAGTGAAAACATGTTTATTTTTTCTTTGTTTAGTGCTCAAGTAACCAGTGCTCCTATATTCCAGTGTTGCTTGGTTATCTGTTGCAGACCTGAATCATCAGTTGAGTTACTAGAACACCAATTCCCAAATATTGGATATTGTTAACTAGAAAATTACAATTCCAAATAACAAACAAGCGAGCAGGTAAGCAGGTAATACTTTTTCATTTTACCCTACTTCTGTCTGCTCAGTCTTTCTTAGGGCTATAAGCCATTGATTTTAAAATTCAGCTGTATGAACCATCCCAGCATCTTTTCTGATGTCATATAGCTGTAGTCTCCTGGGCAGGCAAAGCCTTGATGAATATAAAATATTCATCAAGGGATGCCAAAACTGAATAGAGGTAAGGAGGATGTATTAGAATGGACTTGACTTCTATATTGTGCTTCTGTAAAGGAGGGCATGCTTTTGAAAGGAAGAGCCAGGGCTGCAGCTGAATTCACCCACCACTGGTCACTGGAGCTGATACAGAGCAGAAGGATTAGAAGCCCACCAAATCTGCTGCACCCTAGGCCAAAGCAGGGTGGCCAACAGAAATATTAAGAGTTCATGTCCTTGCTCCAGAGCTTCAGGGACTGGAGAGACACAGGCCATTAAAATACATGCCTGTATTTTGCTGAGGAACTATCTGTAGTAATAGCTGCATTCATTGTGATGCTGTGTATCAATCAGACAAGGCTGGGTCCTCGTAGCACAGGACATGTGGAAGAGTAATTGCCAGTTGCTATGTCAAGGTGGGACTTGCCATAGAAACAACTGCTGAAAGTTTTGCCATGTCTGACACAGGGCAGGGGAACTCCAAAGAGTCTTAATGCTTCCCTTACTTGAAACCATGTTGCTGTTATGAATGTCATATTCACTGAGCAGTAACTGGACTTCAAGGGATTGAAGTTTGCTGGAGATAATGAAGAGAAAAACCCAACAGGTCTGTCCAAGCTGGAAGCCCTTCAGCTCTATCACCTATGTTTTCTGGCAGGCCTGTACAGATATAATCCCTGCCTCCCTCCACCCAGTTGTTTATTAGTTTGAAGCCAGGTTGTCTCAAGGAATGCTGAAGACCTTTGGATGGACAATTTATCTATGGACGGGTTATCTTCTTGATCAGGAAAAGAGAACGACTGGCTCAACAGCTTCCAAGTTCAATAACCTCCTTTTCTTCTTAATAAATTGCTGAGGCATGAGAGGCTTCCGTTCCTTGCTGGCATCTTTTACACTGTGCCCAAAGAAACAATCATATCAGGCTCAGGAAAGCAAATGACTGAAAGGGCAGGGAAACAGGAACCGTCCCCACGGATGTCCTCCCCAGAGAGGCTGGGAACACACTCTGCTGTGGGAAATGGGAAGCTGAGGTCAGCCAAAGTGCACGGCAGGTATGAACATCTCTCAGGAATGGAAGAACAGATAATGGCCTGTTTTTCTATCCCCATCACTACCCTGTCCTGCTTATGAGCTCTGCTGGACAACCTCTACACCCCATATGCACACCACATCTCCACTGTGTCATTTTGCAGTGTGGAAATGAAGGCAGGGAGATAAAGGTGAGAGTGGGTGGTGACAACACTCCTGAGAGCCCTGAGCCTACCACTCAGCAAGACAGGCCTTGGTGGTGTTAGAAGCGCCCAGAAGAGGGGAGAAAGGAGTAGAGAATGAGCCCCCATCAGAAACTGGAAGAAAATAAACTTCATGGACAGTGAGGTAACATGGGATGTTTCCAGACAGACCCATACATTCAGATCTTTCAGAAGCTTTGTCCTTTCTAGGTTCTTGTGCCTGCTGAGACTGTACAAAAAGTCTTGATAAAGCAAAAATACGATGATCCCCTCAAGAGGCTGGGAGGTATTATTAGCCTCTCTTTTACTGGCAGGCCTGGAGCAATTAATTATTACCAGAAACATTATCAGGTACTTGTCACTGCTTTCCCTGGATCCTCTTTACATAGCCCAGACTGGCTGTAAGCAGCATGTTCCCAAACTGCTCTGATATCTCGCAACTCCAGATAGCAGGTAATTAATCTGAGGAGGATCTAAATAATGGTGGAAGGGCTGTAATATAGAATATACGTAGAGAGATATTTGTATCTATGGACGGCCTAAGTATACAGCATGCCTATATTCTCAGATCTTCTCAGTGATGTCCTCCAGCTGATGTACTCCACCTCCATGTCTGACCTGGCAGTAGGTTCTAGGCAGAGAGCAGAGAAAGGGAAAGGTTAGAGGAGGGTATATGGGGACCTAGGAGAGGCATTTCATATGTGGTGACTCCATAATGCATGTGCTACACCTTGCCTGTGAGCTCTGGGCTCTTTCCCAGTGCACCTTTTCAGAAATAGCATCTGCACTGGCATGAGAACTCTAGAATTTCTAACCAGCATGCTGTTGTAAAGGTCTGCATTTCCAGAAACAGCCCAGTCAAGTTTTAAGTGAAATCATGCCGATCCGTGAAATCATATGTCTAAAAGAGTATTCTTCTCTTCCTAGCCCTCTTCTTGCTGCTCCTGAGGTACCATAGATCTGCTTTTGGCATACAAGAGTTCATCTCCTTTGCTTTACATATCCTTTGTAAGTTTAGTGCAGTTTTTATTATTAGCCATGCTGTTATTAAAGGGAGAATCATGCAGGTTGGCTGATATACATGAGAAATATTTGCTGGATAAGGAATACAGTTTCAAGTAAAAATACAGATGACCCTGGTAAAAAGAGTGCTTTGTCAAGTAAAGTCAATGACGTAAAAGTGATCTTCACATCAGTGGAACTCCATCCATTTCACCACTGTAAAAGTACTAGAATAAAAATCTTACACCAGGTATACTGCAGCACCGCAGCTTTTCCTGTGTTTGCTCTGCTTTAATTGTGTATCTGCAGAAGAAGTGTCAGAAACGAGGGAAGAGCTTAGGTAGAGTGTAACGTGCACGCTGTGCCTTCTCCTTTCCGACTGGCAGCACCTCCGGCTCTCCCCCGCTGCTATACGGTACATGACTGAGAAGACACCGCCCGCTAGTGGTTCAGGCTGCTGCAGCCCGACCGACTGCTTGCCACAGCCTGCTCCCTGCCGCTGCTTTGCTGATGCTACTCCAGCAAGTGTACCGGGACAAGGTGGGTGGCTCTTATTCCTCCTCCCTTCGGAGGAAACTAGCAGCTCTGGAAGAAGTCAGGGCTGAACTGAGCGAGAAAAAGAGGTTCTTACTGGAAGTGCCAGGGTTTGCTTGTACCCTGTTTTTCATGGTTAGCGTCAATGCCTAGGTGAAGCACCCTAAATAAGCTATGGTATTTAATCTTACAGTTACTACAGTAAGAGAACAAGGGGGTTGAAATGCGGCTATGGTGAGTAAATGCCTCTAAATCTGACGCAAGTTCAGAGCCATCGCTGAAGTCAAAGAACAAAGTGACCCTTCCAAAGCTTTCCAGATGATAGCACTCCTTGCAGGATGGTGTGGAGATACCTCTGGTGGCCTGGGGTGAGCTAGCACTAGCATGGGAAGCAGCATAGCACCACAGTGCTTCATGCTGCCCCAGCTAATTAGCCCCACTCCAGTGGAGATAATTAACTCAAGTGGAATGCTTTGCTGACACAGCCAGCCTGCTCCCAGACCTGAGTCGGTATCTCCCCAGTTCAGCATTGCACTGGGTGGTGTAGACAACTCATGATGTCCAGGCTGAGTTTTCAGGGTTGGTGGCAAGATACTTTTTTTTAATTTTCTTTTTTAACTGAAAAGATTTCTCTGAGATTTCTCTAGGTCTTTGGCCTTACATAAAACTGAACTCAGAAAGCCT
>WTSP01025622.1:0-18212 GCA_025331215.1 Actenoides lindsayi | reverse complement strand
CCTGCTTATGAGGTAAGATCATCCTTAACAGATGTTTGTTTACCTCTTCATAAAAACCTCCTGTGACTCTACAGCCTCCCCAAGCAGTGTGCTGCAGTGCTTTGCTATTCTTACCATTGCAAAGTGTTTTTCTAATGTGTAGCTATTTCATTTTTATTGCAAATTAAGCTAATTATTTCTTCTTCTACTTCTAGTGAATGTAGAGGACAACTGCTTATTCTCTCCACCCATTATAACAAATGTTTATGTGTTGGAAGACTGTTATCATGCCTCCCCTGTTCTTTTCCTAGAGAAAACAAACTCAGTTATTTTATCCATTCCTTATAAGTCATGTTTTTTTCGCATCTGTTATCATTTTGTTTTTCTTTTTTGGACTCTCTCCAAATTGTCTACATCTCCTGTAAAATGTAGTGCCTGGAACCGGACACACTGTTCCTGCTGAGAGCTCAGTGGTGTTGAGTAAATGCACAAAATAATTGCTTCCTTTGCCTTATACACAAAACTCCCCTTAAAGCACCTCAGAAGGAGATTTGTCTTTTTTTCTGCAGGAATCTCATTTAACAGACTCATATTCAGTCCCAGCCCAACTCTTTCTTTGCTGCACTGCTGCTGAGATGGTTACAGCCTAGTTTGGACCAGCACATTGGATGTGTGTGCAGTCACCTTTCCCTAATTGTGTCTTGGTACAGTCACCTCTGCAGAGGGCAGCCTGGCTCTCCAGTGTCTCACGTTCCTCTCAAAGTCTGATGGCACAGGCTCTCCTGCCTTCAGGAGGGACTGCTGCTCCACCAGCCCAGCTGTCATCCTTTTGCTTTTGTCCTCTAGTCTGTTGACCAAAACATGCAAGGAAATACTGAGCAGCCCCGGAGGCAGAACTTCAGGGATATGATCCTCCCAGCTAGAAAAGTAAAGCCCTGATAATAAGCCTTGATTATGGTACTTCAACATGTGTAGCCTCTGCATGGTGACTTTGCTTGCTGCTCTGGGAGCCTGTGATCTAGATATTTTTTAAATGCTCACTAAAGTCAAGGTATTTTATATCTACCATTTCCTCCTCATCTACTAGGCTTGTTAGTCAGAGAAGGAAATTAGCCTGATTTGACAGGATTTGTTCTTCAAAATCCCCTGCTGGTTGTTTCTTATCACTTTATTGTCCTTTAGCTACTTATAAATTGATTGTTTCATAATTGGTTCCAGTATCTTTCTAGGTATCATGGTTAGGCCAACTGGCCTGTAATTCCCCAGATCCTCTTGTAACAGTAATTTTCAGAGAAGAACTGCATTTAAGTTAAATAGATATTGAAACGAATTCCACTTTTGTCATGCCTATCTTTATTCATTGTCTAGTTTTGTTCCATTCCTTAAATTAAAAACATGTTTTCCATAAGTATTTATCTTCCACTTGAGGCTTAGCACAAGCCAACCCTGCCTTCACCTCTTCTCCTGTGTTCTTGCCCAAATCTTCCTGTTACTTACATACTCCACCAACTTCCCTCCCCCTTGATGCTTTATATCTTTCTCCTGCTCTTTTCTTTGTTTTGCTTGCAGTTCTCTAGGAAAATATGTTCCACAGCAATTTATATCTCCCAGTGACCGGAGGGCTCTGAAGAGATTCCTAGAAAAATTTCAGAGCTCTGCCCTTAAAAGGTGGACGGTGACCACATTTACCAGTCTTGTAGAGACATGGCAAGGTCTGCCTAAAGATTTCCCCAGGGCTAGCTACATTTAAATGATTTCTGAGACCGGTAGGTGGCAGAAAGAATGTGAAATCTGGTCCTAGTGATCAAACCGATAGATCTCTTTTTGGCTCTAGAATGACAAAGACACGTGTTACTAGAAATCAGGTGTCCACTAAGCTGGGTAGTGTCTAGCAAATAAGAGTATTGGGTAAAGCTCCCAGCTTCTTGTAGGGAGGCTGAATATATCTAGTTTTCAGCTTCAGCCATGAGTGAAAGGTTTGTGTGTTCAGCAGAAGAACAGGAAGCATGTGCCACTTTCTAGCTAAGCAGATCAGGAGAAGATAACTTTGTTTGAGGGAGAGGTATCGTTATGCAGGGTTGTGCGCTATATAATTGCACAATCTGCTATCATGCATGAACAGAGCTGTTCAATAGCATGGCCCTGCCCTGTCCTGACATCATGTCTGTGTTGGAAATCCGTTTGGAATGAAAAAATCACACATTCCCCAAGTGACCTCGTAGTCTCTGAGCAAAAGGCTGAGTTGCAGTGGAGACTTCACAGTCTCAGTGGTGCCAGAGATGGAATCTCAGTCACCAGCCTCAAAGCAGCTAGAGGATGAGAAGTCAGCAATGAACCAAACTTCTTTCCAAAGAAAATAACATTTTAAAAGTGCAGGAGATGTCTATGGTACTTTGAAGGCAAGAAGAGTCTCAAAGGCAAGAAAATGTCCCTGTGAGTAACAGTGTTACTCTCATTAGCTGTTACAATTTCAAGCACTGCTTCTCAGAGATGGAAGTACTCAACACTTCTACAGGTTTCCCAATGAGAGTGTAAATTCTGGGCCAGATGTACGGGTTGGAAGTGTTGGCCATTATTAGCCTGGCACTGTCAGTGTTGCAGTTCTTTTGCAGACTCAGCGAATGTCGCAAGCTGCATATGCGGCCCAGTCTGGAAGACCTTTGGTTTTATGGTCTCTACTCCTTTCTTTCACAGCCATTGCTTTCATACTACAAAGGCAGACCTGACTTCCAGAATTGCCCTGATGCCTGAGAGAATCAAGTCCCCTTCTTGATCTTCTCCTCCTCTGCCTTCTCTTCATCCCCATCTCAACCAACCACTTCCCTGTGAAGCCCCAATACAAGAGGAATTCCTCACTGGCAATCTTCATCTTCATTCAGGCCATTTTCTGTGGCCATTTTCTTCAGGGGGAGGATGCCCTAGAGAGATGGAGAATTTAGCCCAGAGCTCAGCAGTGCCTTTTTAAAAGTCATTCAGTTGAAGGGACTGTGTGTTTAACTCAAACCAGAATGTTCAGGAAACTCAGTGTGCCCTATGTTAAAGGCTTTGCACTTTAGTGACAGCAAAGAAAGTCACCCTGATCATTCAGATAAAGGTAACATATACCAAATGATCAGTGGTTTGACTATAATTTCTGTATCAGCTGCCTCTTGCAAGCTGCTCTGCGACTTGCCAGACAGTGTTTGATATTTGGATAGTGTTTGCAAATGACAGATAGAAGGTTAGTGGGAAATGTCTCTGACAGTAGCTGGATGTAATTTAGAGATGGACTACAGCCATGTAGTTACATACCAGATTTGAGTTTTGGCTCATTATATTCAAGAGATAAGTCCCAGAAAGGAATATGCACATTCAGCCAGAGCTGAGTTTTCCAAAAAGACAGTTTCAGTCTGAAAAGGGATGGACAGTTTAACATCTGAACCATCTGGCCTCTGTGATGCACCAGCTTGCAGGCTTCCTTTAAAGGTGTTAGATGCTGGTGGTATCCTTTACTTCTCCCTCTCTTACTGATTCCCAGAGAGGGGATGAGGGTGGCAATGATGACTCGTACTTTAGTTTATCTTAGTAGCATATAGCAAAACAAAGCAACAAAAGTATTCCTTACTCTTCCTTACCATCCTTATTCCTCTTGTGGATCAAAATCTGCCTTTTCTTATTTGCTTCATTTTCTTAAGACCTGTGTCTTCCCTTCTGTGTGTCATCTCTCCAGCAAGACTATTCCCATGCTTTATGTAGCACAGGCTGAATAATATGTATAGACCTCTACTACTTCTGTTAAGAGAGTGATCTATTAATGTGTTCAGGAAATGACCTTCATTCCAACTGCATGCATAGAGGTTGTTTTTTCTTATGTGTCTCCAAACTGGTCTCTCTTGCAAAATATGATTATTTCCATCTCTCACTTGTCCTTTAGCTCTTTTGAAATCCAGTTTGAAAAATATAATCTCTGCCTCCAGTTGTGCTCTGGGATTTGGGACTATGCAACTCAGTTTAAAAGCTGTTTAGGAAGACAGCTGCTGAAAGGAGGCTCTGAACTTACATGGGCACAAATGCCCAGAAACACTGAAGAGAGGCCTGAAACCGTTGGTTTGAAGATACAAAATTTTGTGTCCCTCATATTATAATACCTGAATATTATAATATTCAAATGACAGCTTTTCTAGAGACAGAGTGTCTCCCAATGCCATTCTGGGGAATTAAATTCAGTGTTGAGTTTGCATAAAGAGAGAGGAGAGCTACTTGCTGCTTCATCACTTTATGATCCTGGTATCTGTATCATTGCTTAGCAGATCTTGCTTCCAGTAATCCTCTTTTTCTTCATTTCATACAGAAAGACTACAAAAATAACATCTCAGAATGAAGTTATATCCTTTGGCTTATAATCAAAACTCATAGGGCAGTCAGTTGTACTTGTGGATGCATTAATGAGCTTCTGATTTTTCTCTTCTGTGGGCTCTCCAGCATTTTTGCAGATGGCTGGGAGTAGGTGAATAAGCCTGGGCTAACATTCCTGTTTGCTGGGCTGCTGGAATTCGGCTATGCTCCTTAACAAAACAGTTTGTTTTAGACATTTTTGATGCATGTGCATATGCGAGATGCATTTGGAGGAAAAAACTAAGCAGAGCTAAGACACTGTAAAAGCGAGGTTGTAAAATTGGTATTTCTCAGCCTTGATTAATATTGACTGATGATCTTGTCTTCCCATACTGCTTCTTTGTCCAGGTAAAAGATGTTAAAGAGCAGTCCAAAGTATCTGACAATGCCAAATACAGACCCGGTACCTCAGTGACTGCCAATTAGTTCTGTTACTATCAGAGATGTTGGCGCTCGCTTTTCACCTGTCACACCACAATACCTAAAGACTAGCGACTGGGGACACAGAGAGAGCTGTGCTGAACCATAGCAGAATTGCAGAGATGCTTTGGTCCCCGCTTAACTGTGCAAACTCCCATTTATGCATGTATTAGGTTTTCTCTCCCCCCTCTGCTTTTTCATGTTCAGTGGATTCTCCTCTCTGTGTCTCTGCCTCTCTTTCTCTATTTTTTTTCTCCCTATTGTTCCCCACGTCACTAACCGTCACTCTCTTCATAAAGCCGTCTGGCTCGGAGCTTAAATATTGCAGGGCAACTAAAACCCACCATCAGAGCCAATTCAGTCATATCTGCTCAGTCGTGCGACAAGATTGGGACTTTTAGGGTAGGGAAGAAGAGAGACAAAAGTTCACTCTTCCCTGCAGAGTGCCAAGAGAGGAGGGGGACACATTTCTTCGGTGGAGCCTTTCACAGCGGCAAGTTGCTTGCTCAACGTCCTTAACCTATACAGTCTTTTTTTGCTGGTAATGTGCTCAGGTTGCAATGTCTGAAAGTGCAGGGTGGGAGTCTGCAAGAAGCCCGTGTGAGTTAAGAACATGAGTCTGTTAACTCAGAGTGAGCTTAGGCAGTTTCCTGCTCTTCATGACAGGCAATTTAAGGGAAAAGGCAACTGCCTGAATTCATCGCTTGTACCTTTTCTGAGACTTGAGGGGCTGACTGCTTACAGGTGGAATCCTAGACATTTGAACCGGTTGTACCACCCATCTTCAGTCCACTAAAAATTGTTTCTTGCAGTTGAACTGACTGAGAAACCTCAAACCACTTCACTTGCAGAAAATAGAGAGGATGGTCATGGCAGCGTTTCGAAAAATGTATCTAGTTCGGAAGTGATCTCAGAAGAGTTTAGCCAAATGTAGCCATCTACAATCGAGGCATTTGGTGGAGTTAGATAGGAAACATTTTTCCTTCTCTTGTACAGTGAGTTTTCTGTATTATAAGGTTTATCACGTGTAGAATGTTGCTCTTGCATGCTGCAGGAGAGATGTTCAAATGGTAGCTGTGGATATCAGCGTGACTCACAAAAAGAAAGGGATGGAGTTAACTGCAGTGCCTGTGGGACAATGCGGTTTATATTGTGTGCAGTCCTGTTTTTTACAGAGTTGCACATGATCGGTAACTGTCGGGTGTACTTTGCTTTGTGAATTTGCAGAAAGAGAATGTTTAAATCAGTTTAGATAATGTATGTAAACAGCATAATCCTCCTGCTAGACTTGTTAATCTAAGTGCTGACATTAACACACTCTTCTACACAACCTTAATGACTGAGAAAGTAGCAATTTTCTTTGGTGATTAAATTATATGTTTGCTGCTTATGCATGCTAGGTGTTTGTGCAAGCTGAAGGACTGTGTTCTGTTCTTCATTTTCCAACCCGGGTGCCCAGGGTTAAAATTTTACAAGGTTTGAAGGCAAGGAAAATAAGTCCATTTTGGTTTAGAAAAATTATATCAGAAAGACCTTTTTTTTTTTGTTTTTGTTGCAAATTTGTGATAATCCCCAGAGCCATAGAGCTCTCAATATTTAGTGTGTTTGTCTATGCATGAATACGTACACACAGTAGTCGAAACAGGCTGGGATGCGTTGGTGTGTCGTAACATATGGCATTACAAATATGTCTCAGTGATATCTGAAGAAGGAGGGAAGTTTAGATACTCAGATTTCCATGCTGTTGACTTCACCTTCTTTTTCTCAGCACTTGTTGTACATGTGAAACTATATATGTACATAGGAAACTATAGATGGAGGTAGTATCTAAAAGATGAACTTCTAGATCCCTGTGAACAACTACTTTATGAATAATGTTTCCTGTGTCACTTGTCATGGTCTGTAAGTTGGTCTTTCTGGATCACTGCAATATTCTGCATTCCTCAGACACTTCAGACTGCTTTGATGTGTTAAATCACCTCATCCCAAACAATTTCCTCTTTATTTCCCTCATTCATAGATTTTCCCTTGCCTAAATTATATAGCGGGAAGTTTGGAATACACAGAATGAAATGCTGGCCTAGGAACAGTTTCTTATTGTGCAAAAGTAATGACAGAAGTCTTCTTTGACTTGCATTATTTGAAAATGAACTACTTTCTTAGCTTGCCTATAGGATACCTGCGGCTGACTTCCAGCTCTGTTAGCTTGAGATAGCAGCAGTGACATTTTAGAGAGCAAAAATAGTACTCTAGGTCCCGGTTATAGACCTTTGTGTTTTTCTCCAAGTTGGTTCCAGTGTCAGTGTGGCAACTGACTTCAGAAGAGGATACAAATAGCTCCAGTAACACCAAATATCTATATTGCATATAATGCATACTACATAGGAAAACTAGTGTACATGGTGTATATATATAGTATATATGGTAGTTATTAAGATTATGCAGTATTACTAACATAGTAATGGTGTTGTAATTGCTATTCTTACCTAACAGAGTGATTTCTAATGTAGAATTAATGTTTGCAACCTGGAGAGAATTCAAGTTTGTGTAGCTGCAAGATGGGCACCAGTTCATCTGTGTGTGGTTCTGGTGTAGAAGAGCTTGGGTGCTTGAAAGCTTCACTTTCTTTTCTAACCACTGCAGCTGCATGTTGATAAATCTGTTCTGTTGTACTGCTGGCAAGTGTTTGTACATGTACAGAATCTAAGCAGGCTCATGCAACTGGGCCTACAAAGGCACCACAGAAGACTCTTACTTGGAAAATGAGTTAAATATACTCTCTGGCTGAAAAGTAATTGCCTGCTTAGAGCCAGAGAATAAAGAATTTAGCAAGCGGTTTGCTCTGGCTTCCTAGCCCTTCTCCTGCTAATAAATCGCTGTGATCAGGCAAATAAGCAAGCAAGCTTCTTTCTGTTCTCAAAACATGTTAGGAAAACACTTACTGGTTCAAAGAAACAAAAGACGTCAGTGGGAAAACCTGAAATATTTTAAATTTAGCATAATTTGTGGTCATTCTCTTTCTTTTTTCTTTCTTTAGACAGTAAGAAATGGGTGACTGGAGTTTCTTGGGGAACATTTTAGAGCAGGTGAACGAGCAATCTACTGTCATCGGGAGAGTCTGGCTCACAGTGCTCTTCATTTTCCGCATCCTGATCCTGGGAACAGCTGCCGAGCTAGTGTGGGGAGACGAACAGTCAGACTTTGTGTGCAACACCCAGCAACCTGGTTGCGAGAACGTCTGCTATGATGAGGCCTTCCCCATCTCCCACATCCGGCTCTGGGTCCTGCAGATCATTTTTGTATCCACGCCTTCACTAATGTACTTTGGGCACGCGGTGCACCATGTCCGCATGGAGGAGAAGAGGAAAGAGAGGGAGGAAGCTGAGAGGCGTCAGCAAGCTGAAGTGGACGAAGAGAAGCTGCCCCTGGCTCCAAATCAAAACAAAGGTAACAACCCTGATGGGACCAAGAAGTTTCGCCTGGAGGGTACCCTCCTGAGAACCTACATTTTCCACATAATTTTCAAAACCCTTTTTGAGGTGGGATTCATAGTAGGTCAGTACTTCCTGTATGGCTTCCGAATTCTGCCCCTTTACCGCTGTGGGCGGTGGCCCTGTCCCAATCTTGTGGACTGTTTTGTCTCCAGGCCCACAGAGAAGACCATCTTTATTATGTTCATGCTGGTGGTGGCTTCCGTGTCCCTCTTCCTCAATCTGGTGGAGATCAGTCACTTGATCCTGAAAAGGATCCGGAAGGCTCTGAGAAGACCAGCGGAGGAACAGCTGGGGGAGGTCCCAGAGAAGCCCCTTCATGCTATCACAGTCTCCTCCATCCCGAAGGCCAAAGGCTACAAGCTGCTGGAAGAAGAGAAGCCAGTCTCCCACTATTTCCCTCTCACGGAAGTGGGGGTTGAGCCCAGTCCCCTACCATCAGCCTTCAATGAGTTTGAAGAGAAGATTGGGATGGGACCATTGGAAGATCTCTCCAGGGCATTTGATGAGAGGTTACCATCATATGCACAAGCGAAGGAACCAGAAGAGGAGAAGGTAAGAGCAGAGGAGGGGGAGGAACGAGAAGAGGAGCAGCCAGGACCTCAGGAAGAGCCAGGGGTGAAGAAAGCAGAGGAAGAGGTGGTGAGCGATGAAGTGGAAGGGTCTTCAGCACCTGCTGAACTCACCACTGATATGAGACCCCTCAGCAGGCTAAGTAAAGCTAGCAGCCGGGCCAGGTCAGATGATTTGACTGTATGAAGGTGCAGGATACAGGGAGCACGTGAAAGGGAAAAGGTTGAAGCGAAAAGGAGAGATAGAGAAAGAATCAAAAGATATTTTTAAGCAAAGTGCTAAAATGGCCATTTGAATATTATTTCCTCTTGAGATTCTCAACTGGAAAGGTACTACTATGGTAACTGTGCCTTATTTGCCCTGTATGTCCATTTGAAAAGGAACATTTTCCCTTTTCCCACATGCCAGCTCACTCCTCATAGCAATATCTACACTGTACACATAACTGATGTCTTTTAAAACCTAACGTGGCAGTGAACCCCAAATGTCACCACTGTGAACGTATTTACTGGAAGCCTTGTGTTCCATAATTCTCTAGGAACGGGGAGAGGATCTGTCTCTTCAGCCAGCGATGGGGGAGACTGATCAACAACTGTACCTAGTATTTCTTTTGCTGTTTCCACCCATGGCATGCTGAGCAGATCTCCCCTTAACTGTTGGCATGGAATTGCAGTTATTTAATTCACAAAGTGAATTCTGTGCTTAGCACCAACACACTAAAATAGTAAGCAATATTTCCCCACTCTAGTCATAAAATAAAGGCCGAAATGTCCCCAGTTTCTCTGTGAATGCAATTCTGAGTTAGGTAGAAATATTTTCCCTCTGTCAAAAATATTTCTGCTCTTCAAGTGACATTGACAGTGGGCAAGGTTAAGAGTAGCTCTCTACTAGGATTTAGGAGATGCTCACGGATGGATTATTTGTTCCCAAGAGGGTCATCCAGCCCTGAGCCTGTTTCAGAGCACTGGAAAGAATAAGTTCAAGTGATATTTTTTGCTTGTAGTCTTATGACTTAAAGATTGAAAACTTGATTTAGCAAAGGAAGCGTGGGAAGTCTTCTGTGAAAGGAGGAAAAGGCTACAGCCCCCAGAGCATGAAACCAAATACAGGCCTTCATGGCATGATCCTGACATGTGCTCAGTTTCTGGAGCTCCCAGACTTACAGGCACCCAGCAAATCTCAGGTAAAGAGTCCTGAAGGCACCTGTGAACCTAAATCAGAGGGCTGGGTAACTATGTGACTATTTAAACCTCTAAATACAGAGGTGGTTGTTCAGATTTGAAAAGTCTGATATGATAATAGTCTTTTGACATCCTTTGCTTTTAAATTGACAGACAGGAGTCATCCAGTGGTCTCCCCTATTAAATGCCAAAATCTCGACAAAAACAAGGCCATTCAAAAGATGATTTAGACTTTTTGTGCCAACAGGTCCGTACAGAACTCTTCAGAGCCTCAGCAAATTCTTTTTTGTCACATTTCTGTTTTTAGGAATACATCAGCACCTTTGGGCTGGGACAATGCAGCAATGCTTTCAAAAGCTTCAGGTTAACAGTTATGTCCCCCCCAAAACTGAGCCTCATGCCAGAAAAGTGCAGGTATGCACTCTCATCTGCTCTGCTCTGCAAACCTCAGACCCTGCCAGCTCAGCAAATTCTTTCTGCTGGGCTGCAGCTCATTCCATTGTTCCCAGGGCAGGCTCTAATCCAGGTCAGGAAAAAAAAAGAGGTCTTTGGCATAACACATAAAACTCATCCTGCCATTAGCTAGAAAAGACCTCCTGTAGTCTCCCATTGTAGCAGGGCTGACTCCAAACCCATTGAAGTCAAATGGGTGTCTGAGAGCGCTCTGGGTAGGCTTGGGCTCACACCTCCAGTCCTGCTGCTCTGCATCCCAGCCCAGGCAGCCACCAGTACACTCAGTTCTGTCACTCGCTCATCTAACCTGTTTGGTGGAGTTTCCCTGCCTTGTTATGCAGCTGCCCTATATGAGTGCAAAGGTGGCTAGACTTCACTGCTGAGTGAAGCTGTACATATGTAGAAAGTTTGTAGAGTGCACTGGGATTCTTCTGCACCATAGCAGTGCCACGTTTTGTTTTTTTTTTATTTTTTTTTAATACTATTAATCCTTTTGCTCCTCTTGGGCCTGTGTATTTTTCCAAGGTTTGCAGCTTGAGGTCAAAATCTTTGCTCCCTGGACAAAGGCTGTTAGGTTGTCCTTTCTTGTGAAGGAAGACTGGAAGTTACCTCCTCAGTTTTGGGAAGGAGTACGATGAAGCAACATGCAGAGAGAATCTGGAGGCTAATGTTTATCCACTCTCTTAATATGGAAATAGGAGAGCAGTTACCATGAAGGAAAGACAACTGAGGAAAGAGAATGTTTCTCAGCAGGAAAAGGGTCCACTGTGACCTATACTCTACTAAAATTCAAGCAAGGGAAAAGATTTAGATGAACAGCAGAATCACCATGCTTATATGAGATGGGATCTATTACTTTTTATTTTCTTCATGGGAAGATGTAAGAGAGTTTTAATGGTTCTAAGCATAATCCATACCACTCATTGAAGGGGATTGGAATCACACTTTTCTGTAGGTTAAAAAAAATACATATATCTGTAGTGGTTCAGTATGAGGTATCTTCCACCTTCTTCAGAGTATCTGAGCCCTCCAGATATGAATGAACTAGATGAATCATCCCACCCTTACTTGACAAGTCCTCTCACATACAAAGTATTTTAACAACCATCCCCATTCCTGACCTCTGACATGCGTACTTTCATTAGATCACTGGACTAATTAAGACGAGTGCTTATTCATCAGAGGCATATAGTTCACAATATGGCTGCCAGGCGGTGCAGTCTTTCATCATCAGCTGTTGAGTATGTCATTCTTTTTCCCTGGCGTGCCCCAGTAAAATGCACGCCATGCAGTGCACTCCATGGACACTGTAGTTCTTTCCCAGTTGCCGCAGGAAAGCTCGTTTCTTCCTCCGGGTCACGACAGCACAGTGAAACAAGCCAGCATTTTCCTCCTGTGTCCAGTCAACTGCTTGTTGATTTTTTTTTTTTCCTTTCAAGCCAGTTTTCAAGTACCCTGCCAGACTACTAGCGAATCTGTAGCCACCAAGTATGAGCCATGGCACCAAGACAGCACTTCTCAGCAAACTGGGCAGGGAGCTAACAGTCTGGTCTTCTGGCATTCAGCCTCATCTCTGCAATGAAATCGCTGTGGGACTGTCAGCAAGTCATTCTTCCTTCTTGTACAATTAGGAATCATTTTCTACCTCACAAGGATGCTGTGAGGCTCAATATATTGTGTTAGTAATAGAATGGGAGCTCCTTGGATGGAAGGCCCTACAGATGAGCAAAGGATTACTGCTATTTCTGGATGTGATAGCATATAAATGTGTTGTATTGCCTCTCAATGAGACAGATTTAATCATTTACTCAAGAAATTCCTAGTGAAGTTGCATACTGGCCTCAGCACTGTGGATTCAGTGTATGATTCTACTCAAAAAATAATTAAGCAAAACATAGATATAAATGTAAAGAACAGGGAAAACTATCCTCTTGGGAAGGGGGAAGCCACTGGACAATGAGAGCCCTGCCTGGATCATTTAAAGCTGTGTGTACCCCCATGGCTCCCTGTGCAAATAAATTATTAACTGGCTCTCTGCAAGGAGCATAAGATGCAAGTGTCAAAATCATCAAAGGAGGTGAAAGTAGAAGAGAAAGGTAGTGTCTTAGCTTACCATAGCATGTGGGGGTTGGTGTTCTCTAGTGTCTAGAGCAGTGGACCTAGGATAATAATCTTAGCTTTATTTCCAGCTCTGCTTCTGACTTGCTGTGATAATCACTTTACCTTTCAGTGCCTGTTTTCTCCACCTGTAAAATGGGTGTAAGAATTTCCACCTACCTCACAGGGATGTTGTGAGGCTTCCTTAACTCTGTTTGTAAAGTAGGAATGATATGATGAAAAGCACTGCTGAAACGCATGGTATCCTTGTTATTTCCTGGCAGAACTGCTAACTTGGTTAATACACGACTCCGCAACCCAAAGGGCAGTGGTTTGAACGTGTGAACACCGCATTGCACAGAAAACATCAACACAGATGTGGATTTGCCCTGAGTGAAAGACACTTCATTGATCCCCCACACCTCTCTCCCACCTTAGCCTTGGGCTGGTTGTATGAAGGGTGACAGTGTGATTTCATGGACACTTCTTCTCCATCCCCAGCATCCATTCTGGGGCAGCATTTATGTTAAATAAGACAGTTCCCAGAGAAAGGTGGAGGTTGGTGAAGCTCTAATGATTTTAAGGGGCCTTGCAAGGCCCAGGGGAGAGGGCTGTATAATGCACAATACTGCTGGGCTTCCATTTTAAACCACTCAGTACAAACTCCAGGTAAAGTTTCCGGAGTCCCCGTGGAACGGTTTACAATTGCTTGTGGCACATATTAGAAAAAAAAAAAAAAAAAAGCCACCCTTCATGAATGCAAACCCTCAGATTATCATGTTGTACTGATTCTTTCCTCTAAGTGAGAGATACAAATGATCTCTTCATGCTGAAACACAGTAAGGTAGAGATTCCTCTCTCTGTAGGAGGGGAGAGATTTGGAGGGATCTCCACTCTCTGGGTCTGTGTGGGCATGAAATCTACTTACCGAGGGAGGAAAGTCCAGTCTCTGCTGCCACTCAGTAACTCACTGACTCTGCAGTTTTGCATTTAAAGAGCGGCCGTGTCACACAATGCTGAAAAAAAAAGTGGCAGTTTGCTGTTTTGTATAGAAAAAGGCTTTACAGGCTGACAAGGGAAAGTAATCCTAGCCTAGGCATAGTTTTGTTTGGTAATGACAGGAACATCCATGAGAACCAGAATAAAGCCTTCCTATAAGCCTGAGGCAGTTGTGATAAAATGGTATATGGTGCCAGATTTCCTGAGGGCCAGGGTTGGATAAGTGTACCAAACCCAAAACCTGTCTAAGTACTGGAGAATTCTCTTTTTCCCCAACACAACGATACTAGCATTTCTTAGGCTCTGTTTGTGCTATACATTTTAACATGGCTCAGGAAAGGCTTTTCGCCAACACCAAATGTGCTTATACAAGTTGAGTAGTAACCATGGCAAATAAATGTGTGTTGACTTGCCAAGACGTAGTCTGGCACATGACCCTTTCCTTGCAACTTGCTTGGCGCGCACCTATTTCAGTAGAACCGGCACGACTCGCGTCTCTGTCAACAGTTCTCAGCAGCTTGATGTACAAAGAGACATCGAAGATTTACTGAACTACAGAGGGGGCTAAGGGAGTGGGGGGATCTAACTGCTGTCTTCAGGTACCTGATGGGGAGTTACAGGGAAGATGGGGCCGGACTCTTGACAGAGGTGCACAGCAAAAGATCAGAGGTGATGATCACAAGGAGGAGCAGAGAAAATTTTGACTAAAAAATTCTGACAAGGAAAAAAAATGTACAAATGGACAGTGGTTCAGCATTAAAGCAGGTGTCCAGAGACATGGTAGGATCTCTACTCTTGGAGGATGAAGCCTGAGTGGGAAAAGCGATGAGTACCCTGGTCTGACTTTGATGTTGGCCCTGCACTGCCCTGAAGGTTGGATCAGCTAGTCCCTTCCAGACTGGACTGCCCATCTCATGGGAGGTTGAAAGCTCAGTGCAGCCAGTGTGTGGTGGAACAATGGATGTGGGGTACTTTCTGCCTTTCTGAGGTGTTCTAGTAGAGCTTGCTTAGGCTATCCCAGAGGGCAATACCAACCAACCAGGAACTGCAGCAGAGGCCAATGCACAGACACAGTCAACTGGTATTTGGTATCTAGAAAAGCTGCTTAAGGCCAGAACCATGTGTTGTTTAACTGGTTTGGAAATTGCTTTACAAATGAAATTAAAAAAAAAAAAAAAAAAAAGGAAAAAAGAGTATGATTGTCAACAGAGAAAATCATGGAAGTGTAAGGGGCTTAGGGTTTTCCATCTCCCTTTAATTTCAGTATCAAGTGTGCCTTTAAATCCATCTGAGAGTGCAGAGGACTGCATTTTAATGTTCTGTCAACAAAAATCTGTGTATTTTAAAGCTTGCTGATCTGGGATGAAGCAGAACTGAATAGAAATGGTGATTACAGGACTACTGATAGAACATTTTGGAAAAAAAAGCAACCAAAAAACAATGTGCCTTGCTAGATCCAGCCTGGCACAGTAAAAGCAAAACAAGCCATTTATTGGTTTCCGAGGAGGAAAGGCTATATTGCTTGGAAAAGTCATGGAGTAGCCTACTGAAAAAAACCTTCTAAGTCAATACAGCAAAAAATTTGTGGTGAAACATTAAATAGAAAAGTTGGCTCTTATGGTGTTTCCCTGAAGCTGAAGGGAGAGTTGGATTGAAGGATGGTGGGGATAAGGAAACCTAGTTACAAATGAGTATACCAAAACCTCCTGGATTACAGGCAGTTTTGGGGCAGAGGCTGTGCAGGAGGGCAGCCTGGAGTCCATGGCGCAGCACTCCAGTTGATGGGCATGCTGCCTGCAAAGGCTGAAGTAAAGAAGGCTGCAAACGCATTGGCCGAGTAACTCATTGTAAGGACACTGCAAGCCAACCTGAGACATGAGTTAAACCCAGCCTGTTACCCAATCTGGTATTTCTGAATTTTAAAAAGGTCAGCAACTTTAAAAGGAACTTAATTGAACTTTTATGCACTGGTTCCTCTATTTACCTGGTAGACTTGAGAACCAGAACTAGCATAGGCAAAGGTGTTTTTTCCCCAATCCTTCTCCCTAAGTATATGAAGGATTACTGGGACAAAAATGTTGAGGTAAGTTTTTCAGTACATACGTTAGTTCAAAGAAAAGTCATAGACAATCCCATAAGGAATTCACATATTGCCAGTGAATATCTGAACTCAATACAATTTCAAAATAAATTCAGAAATCAGAATGATGTCGGACTACATACAGCTTCTGAGCTCCTGTTTATGAAAACCTCTGAAGAGGAAAGAAAATGGATGGATGGCTGCCAGCTAAGCCTATTTGTCATGAATATGCCCCATAGCACCTTCTGGAAACTTGTGCTATTTCTAAATATACTCTTGGCCAACAAACTGCTTTAATTCACTATGCTCCACCTTTCCGCTTTACTTGAAAGACTTGAGTTCCCTCTACAAACTGAACATAAAATAGCCACGTTCACACTTTTAAATATGTGGAAGACTAAAATATGGAACTGAGCAGAAACCTGCCAATGTACTGATACTGAGCAGCCCTTCTTGCATGTGCAATAACTCTCCTCTCTGGCCACCTCCATCTATATTCTGTTTAATGAAACTACGAGCCTCTCACAACTGAGAAGTTGCCTTTATACCTGTGGAGTCCCACGGACCCTGCTCCCCACACATGAACATCAGCAGCTATCTAAGGAAGAGCAACATGAAATAATTCTCCTTTTTTGTTTGTACACTTTTTGTCTTCCCTGAAGGAGAAGTCCTGGGGCTGGGAAGTGCATCTGAGTTTTTCCTGTAGGAATTATCTTTTTCCCTGTGTGTTTCTTCCAGGTTTCAGGGATCAGTAATTTACACCTAAGCAGAGGCATGTTTCAAGCCTATTTATAAACACACACAAAGAAGAAAAGTTAAAGAGCTGTGAGCAAACCTTGCCTTGTTTTTTAACCTTGTGTTGAAATGAGTGGAGTTGCCAAGGTGTAAACAAGAGCAGAATTTGGCTTTGTGTAATTTATTTTTTAAAGGATTTCCTGTTAACTTTTGCCTTTAAAAAGCAACCAACAACTAGCCTTACCCTACAACCCACCAATATAGAATAAGTTGACCACGAATTCCTCCAAACTCAGGAATCTCATCACTTTAGGAAAGATCAGTTTCTAAGCAGCAGATACAGAAGGGAAGAACAGGGAAGGTCCTGATCTCAGCTCTGCATTAACTGGCAGCAACACCAGAAGCTGTACAAAAAAAAAAGGCCTCAGAACAGATATGATACTTTGCTCCCTCAGTTCATTTCCCCGTGAAAGCTGAATGTTTTTTTCTCTTTGCAATGCTGTAGACAAAGAGACAAATTTCAAACCAAGACAACTGACAGAAAGACAGAAAGCGAAACAATCAAAGAGACTGTGGGACTAATCCAGTGACTCGGCACAAATAAACATAGATTTGTTTTCCTAGTTAAATGAGTTGAAATGAATAAAGTTCCTGATTTTCAATCAGCAGGGGCTCTGTGCTTGCTTAAACTCCGCAGTAACCCCACATGATTCTTTCTTTTTCCATGTGATTTATTATCCAAAATAGAGAGTTTTGTGTGGCAAAGGTTAGGAGTGTTTTTAACAGGAAAAACCTAAAAGCTATGGATGCCATTAAGTTCAAGCAGGGACATGATTGGGACATGAAGGATTTTGTCTCACACCGATAAGCACCAGGAAATTCCCTGTTGAGCTGTTACTTCCCTTCTGGCCTCATTTCTTGACACATTACATTTGCAAGGCCTGACAGGCATCCCCAGCCCACTTCTGGGTACAGCAGGAGGACAGAACGGGCCCCATGGGGGACACCAATCTCCTTTTAGGTGGGAAGGTAGGCCTGGAGCTGCCGTGGTGTGCCATGCTCCCACGGCTCTGGCACTGGAGTGAAGCCAGTGGTCAAGAAGCAGAACTGTGTTTTCACCTCCAACCGGACACCTCCTTCCCCACCCAGGAGCAGGTCCCCTTCCCTTGTCTCCCCTCTGCGGGCGCTCAGAGGGGCCCCGACAGCGGCACTGAAAAGGGGTCAGGTTTCCCGCAACACTCTCATCCCCAGCACCGTGCCCGCCGGCCACGAGGCGAGGCGGGGCGGAGCTTCTTCTGCCGCCCCTCCCGCGGCCCCGCCCGGGAGCGGGCCGTGCGCGGGGCCGAGGCGGGCGCCTGCGCAGTGCAGCCTCCGGCGCCAGCGCGGGGCCGGAAGCGGGCCGGGTGGCGGCGGCAGCCGCCATGAGCTTCCTCATCGACTCCAGCATCATGGTCACCTCCCAGGTAACCCGCTGCTGCGCGGCGCGGTTCTCCCCGCCCTGTCGGGGTAAGGAGAGGAGGCGAGGGGAGGAGAGGGGGGGGTGTGTGTGTTTAGGGGGAGGAGGCGAGGTGAGTTTCGCCGCCGCCAGGCCCACCGGCCGTCCCTCCGGAAGGGACCGTTGGGAGTGCGTAAGGGAGGTGCCTGCGAGCGCGCATGCGCCCCTCACGGGGCGCGCGGACCCTCGGGGAGGGCTGCGCGGTGGGGGCCGGGACCGGGGATCGGTGCGGTGCCGCCTGCGGGACTCGCCCCGCTGCCTGCCTTTCCCCCTCCACCCCCCCCTTGCCTGACCGCGCTCACCAGCCGCTGCTCAGCAGCAGAGGTGGGAAAAAG
>WTSP01025621.1:36500-48256 GCA_025331215.1 Actenoides lindsayi | reverse complement strand
TGGCTCGGGGCGGGGCGCTGCTGCCGCCCGCCGGCCCGCCCCGTGGAGGTTCTGGCAGTGCCCACGCCGGGGGACAAGAGACAAGACCGAGGGCTGCGACAGATGCCCTGCCTCCCTCCCTCCCTGTCTCCCTCTCTCCTAGGCCAGCTCCTCGCCGGAAAGTGTTTGCGCCTTCCGAAGTGATAAACCTTCCGTTCGGCCGAGTGTGTTTTCATATCGTGAGCTGGTGTTTTATTCCTTGGGCAGATACAAGAGCTCGGGATAATTTCATTTTAATTCAACTATTAAACATACTTTATATTTTTCCTGGCAAAGCCCAAGGCCACGTAATTTAGCAAGGCTTCTATCCCGCCCCCCCTCCCACTTTCAGAGAGGCAGCAGTTACAGGATGTGCCACCTCTGACTTCCAAGCCCACAAACATAGGAAGATTTATGTTCAAGGCAACACAGAAGTGTTATTCTGTTTAAAATTAAAAGGAAGACATTTGCTTAAACTAGAGAAACAATCGCAGGGATGAGACACCTTATTCCAACTGGCAGACCTTTCCTCTGAGGAAATGTTTTGTTTTCAGTAGCAGGAGTGCCTTTCGTATTTCAGGCATGGGTTAGTAAATCACAAAATTCACAATCAGCCACGATGTTTGATGTTGTCTGTCAAAGAACCACTGGAGCAGGTAACTGTCACCACAGACCTAGCAAACCTGTTACGCTTCCCTCCTCTCTACACCAAGGTAGAGAGCATTCGTGTTATTTACATATGGTTCATTGTTGCTGTTTGTGAACACAAGTAAGAATAACGAAGGAGAGAGGGTATAAAACTGGATTTAGGCCCACAGCATATAATTTAGTGTCAGATCATACATCTATATACACATGCTGTCTATTATGAAAATGCTTTTTAAGACACACGATGACACCTAACTGCATAGTTAGTGGAACATACACATAAGGGCATAATAATTGATCAAATTTTAAAGCTCCAGTTTTGTCATGTTTATTTTCCCAAATGCAAAATGTGGATTCTACTTTATTTCAGGTTGGCTGCTCATCATATGTCAGAGTTGCTTTGCCTTTAAGTCATTTCTTTGTTTTCCAAATCCTTTAAAGGATTTGACCCACAAATTTCTATTGATTAGCCCACAGATCTTAGAAAAGCCCTTGGTTTTTTTGCTTTGGGTTTTTTTTTTTTTTCAGTTAAAAAAAAAAGGCAAAATAGTCCCAGTTCAACCTAATAACTTGCATGCCACGTTTCAGCTTGGAACAGCTTTATCCGGCAGTGTTACACAACTCGGCTACAGTAGTTGCCCTGCAATAAGGGAGAGCACCCTGCCTTGGAGAAGCAGAGATTATATAATGGTGAGAAGCAGCCAGGGACGCACAGCGAATAGCCGTGTTTAAATGGAAGCCAAAACAAAAGAAGTGCCTGAGAACACTGAAACATTTTCTTTTTCTTTCCTTGGTGTCTGAAAAAAGAAAAATCTAAGAGCCAGACTGGCACCCATCCTGCTAAAGGAAATGGATTTATTACCCAAGCTTTCTTCTAAGGAATTTTTTTTTTTTTTTAAATCTTCCACTTCTTGCTTTTTTATTTCGTCTAAAGTAGAGATGTTATTCCCTGACCTCTATTGGTATATGCAGATGTTGAAAAAAAAAATAGCTTTCTTTTGTCAGACGCCAACTGCAAAAACTGGGAAGAAAGCTACTGCTGCGGGATTTTAGGAAGCCCTTCGTAGTTCAGCCCAGCTTGTTCTGCAGGGTGAAAGTTGTAGTGCCCTTTCTTGGCCTACATGGTATTGTCATTGCTCGTCTCACCTTCTCGGTGGGGCTCTGCCACATTTGTGCCCCATGTTTTTGTGGTTTGAAACTTAGCAGTTTGCATTGTGGGGTGAGGGACGTTGAGGTTGAGAACAATAAAACCAGTCTTCAAAATGCTACATTTGCTCAGCAAGCAAATGACTCACAACACAGCTCTGCCACAGGGACTTTGACTATTGCATGCTATATCAGCTGGGCTCATGTCTGCCAAGTGTTGGAGGAAGCACGAAGACCAGTGAGAAGATGCCATGCACTCTCCTAGAATGAGTAGTCCAGGCAGTCTGCTCTGACTTGAGTGGAACCACCTCAATAAGTGACTCCTGTAAGGCCCTGGTCACCACATATGCGATCTTCTGCTTTCCTCATAGGATTTCTTTTCTCCCTTGGGGCTCCAGTAAGTATTTGGGAGTTGAATCCTTTCATGTCAACCAATTTTAGAGTCAAAGCAAGCAAGCGTGCATGAAACAAATGTCATGCACAATACAAGGGTTACGCGAGCTTCATGTTCTAACCCCACCTGCACCAGTCTCACAGTGCACCCCAACACCCCTAGGACATGATGCCTTGAACAAAACCACCCATTCAGCTGCTGAAGGGGGGCTTCCTCCTCCTAAAACAGCTCAACACAGCAATGGCACAGTACAAGAAATTTTACCGCATCTACAAATGACAGTGTTAAGTTTATCTCAACTCCCACAATGCCGAAATGCTGATGGATGCACCACAATTCATTTTCTACTCCCACAGTTCTCCTCCTACACTCCACCTTTGCATTTCTCTACTCCTACTCCTGCTCCCATTTTCCACTCCTTTACAATACAGCATCTCCTATCATCCTTAGCATCGACTTACATTTTTTTCAAACTGAAGACCTGAAGATTGCCTTTTATTATCACTGGAATAAAGCAGAGCCTTCTATTCATATTCTAGGTTTGAGGCAGCCAAAATAAAGGATTTGTACTGTCTTTTTACTACTGTCTGTATAATTCACTTTCTGAGGTTTTGATCAAATTCATCAGGAGATTACATGAAGTTGAAAGCATTTGTACTCTTATGTACAGCTCTTTTGTCTACGTGTGTGTGTATGGTGAGAGAGTGCAAATGTTGTAACAGAACAAAAAGCAACAATGAAATACAAGTTTGCACCTGGTATCATAAAGGCGGAGATAGGCTTGTTTTCTGAGGAAGGATGGGGAAGTTCAGCACCTCCAGTTTCCTCCCACGTCTCTCAGAAGGGATAGACTTGGGCTTCCAGTCTACGTTTCTGAGGAGCCTGGGTATTGAAAGGCACTTCAGTCACATCCTCTTCTAGCCCAGGGTGACTGAGGGCTTCCCCACACAGCAGGGTTTGGACATGTCCTGAGTGGACAGCACATTCACACTGCCCAGCTAAGGGAATTCAATGTGTCTGAAGCTCTCCCAGCTGGTCTGAGACTTCTTACACAGATACTGGAGAAAGGCAGTCCCTCCGCAGCATGTTTTGGACTAGGAGCTTAACTTCACTGCTGTGAATTACCTCCCGGGAATGTGCATCTCTCCTCACCAACCACAAGAACCACAGAGTGAATTTAAGGATCTGCTAATCCCTCACCACAATTGGGTGGTGCTAATGCCCCTGATCCTTTTCTATCCTGCCCTTTGTCTCTCGTCTTGCTCAGCAGTACCCACAGACAGGTCAGGGTCCATCTGGCCCAGGGAGAGGTGAATTCACCCACCAAAATGTTTTCAGGGTACTTGTTGGTGAGGGGTTTGAAGTTACCTTGTCTCAGGTCCATGTCCTGCTACACACAGGGGAAAATTTTGAATGCTCCCCTTAGAGGCAATAAGACCCTTCTGGGTTTACATCTGTTCAGCTGGAATTAGGGCCATTCACTGGCTGCACTGGCTGTCCACCTCACTGGACATACTTTGGAGTTGGGCATGGCCAGATCCTTGCACAATGTGGTGCAGCTCCAGCCTCAGAAAGCCTTCAGGAATTCCACCCCTTCTTGTCAGAGGACATGGGGACCTGTGGCTGATGATGGGAGAGCTGCCCTAATGGGCAAAAGCTGTCTCCTTCATCTCCTCACCACCTGCCACAGGGAGATGGGCTGAAGCAATGAGAGCTCTTGCAGCAGTGACTGCACTCTCCTCCTCCTTCTCCTCCTCCTCTTCTTCACCATCAGCAACTGACAGCAAGTCTTCAAACTAGACGTAACCCACAGCCAACACCCTCCTCCTTCCCCAGTTTCTCTATAGCAGCTTCAGTGGTAGAGAGTGTCCAGAAGGCTCGACGGGCACTGCTTCCAAGAAGAAGGGCAAAAGGGAGCTGTCAAGAGGGGCAAAGGTGGGGTTGTGCTTCCCAGACTGGGAGATGGAGCTGCTGGGGGTTGGGCTACCAAAACCTCAGTGCAGATGTACGGGCTGCTGAGGTTAGACCACCCTGGGTTAAAATAAATGTCACAATAAATATTTACTTACATAAATTAAAAAAGAATTTAGTATTCAAAAACTTTTTTTTTATTAAAAAATAGCTAGTAAAAATATTTACTATGTATTTTTGGACAATTTCTTTTGATGTTGTTCATACCTCATTTGTTCTCAGCATCTGCAAAAATGTAAACAACTAAGATTTGAGAGCAAGGTTTCATGGAAATCATTTTTAAATTGCACTATTTGAAGCAATCAGAATTTAATTTTAAGTTTCCTTGTACAAGGGCTCATGTAAGAAGCACTCATGTTTTTCCAGTTGAAACAAAAAATAATAATACAGCTTTACTGATTGGTGGGATTAATGAGGCTCAAATTCATACTAAGTGTGGCTCGTAGCATTTGGACAAAACCATATTCACTGACAGAGCTCAAATGAGTCTTTCGTTACTGGGACCCACAGTCTGCTGCCACATTTCATAAACAGAAGAAAAATAAACTGAAGAAAATATTTGACACCAACTCATCTCTTGACTCGCTCACAATCTAGGCTCAATACCTCCCATTTAAACATAAACCTTCTCACACCCCCATACACAACCAAAAGTGAAAGACTGAAGTACAATATGCCCAAGAAATGATCCTTGCCAGGATCAATAACAATAAATACCAAAGGTAGTGTCTACGTAGTGGTATCTGTTTTTAATGTGTCATGTGCAATCACTGGCTGTGATGTTAAAACAGAAGGCAAGAGTTTATCAGGTTTCAGATTCAGCTGAATGACCTGGCCCACCCCTATGCAAAGGCCAATGTGCCTGGAAGTAAACACAGTTCAAGTGGTGTGTATGTTTTCCAGGGTGTTGGGTTTCTGTTTTGTCGTAAATATGATCTATTACAATACTCTCCCACATCCTACGGTCAATGTTTCAACATTTTCAGGTGCATTTCTCCTTTCTTGTTTTCCTTGATATATTGCTGGAGGAAAAACTGACTGGCTTCGCATGATAGCTTTTGTATATTAAATAATTTTATTGTGTTTGAGCAACAAACTAAAAACAGGACACTTGACAGCTACGGTATAATTCAGTGGTCTTTCTTCAGCCTGTAGGAAGCAAAATTCATGGCATGGTACAATGCAATGCTTGACAACTATTTCATCTTCTTTTCCTTTGTTTCACTGGAAAACTGATAGCAACCTGTCATCAACGAGAAAAATCCTTTATAGCCAGAACTGGCATGAAGGATGCGGCATAATAAAAGCTTACTTTTAAAAACAAATATTTTTTTTTTTTCAACTGTGGAATCCATGCTTGAAAAGCATATTTATATATGAATACAACTGTATTTGCATACAAATGAGCGTGTTATGTATATGCTACATAAATGATTATGCACGGTATCATTATATACATTTTACGCTAGATTTATATAGACGCAAACATAGACAATACTAGTAAGACATTATTTTGACATACATGCATATATTCCTAAGCTTCTGGTGACTAATGCATTACAGAAAGCAGGTTTGGGGCAGGATGCTCGATACGTAGGGTTTGTAGTGTACAAATACTGGTCACAGAAGAAGGGTGACAACCCCAGGCAGTTACACTCTCTTTCTTCTTGTGAAGCATGGTAACGCTGTGCTTTGTTCTTACCTCTCTGTAAAATTAATAAAAAAAAATATGTCTGCCCATTGCAACCCTGTCAGTTAACATTTTAAGTGCTTTGAGATGCGGTGCTGCAAATGCAAACCCTGCTTACTCCTGGCCTGCAAGGAGAATATACTGTTGAAACTGAAACCAGCAAGGTCCCAGCTGCAGGTTCTGCCTAAAGGCAGAAGCATACCATGTACTGGCCTGAAAACAGATAAGAAGATCAACCAGTAGTTTCAATTTTACATTTGCATCTGCCAAGCCCTGAATGGTGAACCTTGATGAGGATCAGAAGAGCTTATACCATGTGATCAGTAATAGGAAGGCACATGGAGGGTGACAGTTCGGTGGCTTTTCTTTTTATCCAAGAGGGAGATGGGGATCTCCAATGAGATTTTGGAGAGGGCTCAAGCAGAGAAAAGCATCAGGTGCAAATGGGTAAATAGTGGGGCTGTTCAGATCCATCCACCCACACTTTACAGAAATGCTACTGCAGCTGCAAAGAAATCAGCAGTGGCTCCCTGAAAGCCACCCACTTTCACTCTTCACTCCAGTTGTGGCTACCAACCTTACTGGTTGATGAAGCAACTTGCAAAACACACACACACACAAAAAAAACCAAACCAAAAAACCAAACCAAAAAAAAAAAACCAAAGCACCCAAACAAACAAAAAGGAAAACAAAAACCGAAGTAGAGTCTCAGACGGCCACTGGACTCTCCGGTATCCCCTCTTTGCTGGGTTGGGGATTGGTTCATAAAGGCACAGACTCACAGGGACACCTCATCCTTTCCAATGGGTGCCAGAGCCACTGGAGAATGGGAAACACAATGAAGGGGAAGAAGAGAAAGTGTGAGTGGAGAGGAAAAAGAGAAAGAAAGGGAAGGGGGGGAGGGGAGAGAGAGATAAGGAAATCAAAAGAAGAAGTCAAAAATAAAAAAGGGGGAAAAGGAAAGGGAAAGGGAAAGGGAAAGGGAAAGGGAAAGGGAAAGGGAAAGGGAAAGGGAAAGGGGAAAATGAGCACAAAACAAGAAGAGAAATGAGACTTGGCCAGTGTATGAAGAAAGAGGATGTGTATTGAAGCACCCTGAACTGCAGCTTTTGCAAAACAAAGAACCCACAAGAATACTTAAAAGGCAGTGAAGGCCTACCATCCCAGAGCTGTGCCTCCAAGGAACAACAGGCAGCCTCTGCAGGTGTCCGGGGCAAGTCTGCATAGGTGTCTCCCAGAGGGCTTACCTTGATCGCATTGATGTCCGCACCACTGTGTGCCTTGCAGAGGTTTAATGGGTGAATGGATCCAGAGCTCCTGCCCCTGGTGCAGTCAAGAGTAATTTTGCTTTTCCAAAGTTCATGCTGCAGTGAGGTTCACCTGGCCAAGTGCATGCTGCAAAGCTGGTTCTGTGCCTTGCTTTCTGCTGTGCATCAGCCAGTCAGTTTTTCCTTTCTCTTTAATCCTGGTGTATGGCTGATGTTGCCCTGCAGCACCCACAAGTCTAGGGTAAGCACGCCCAGGCTGTGCTTCTCTTCGGTGTCCTTCAGCAAAGCCAAGTGGTGCTGCAAAAGGACACAGGATTTGAGTTGGCAAAGGAGCCCTCACCCAGCAGTGTTTTGTCCTGAACAGCCAGGCACAATGCATCAACTGACTGATGGACTCAGGGATGCCAGGGACTGACAGCTCTTGATGAAGTGGTATATCGGGCAGCCAGCTGCTCTCTCCTTAACCCACCTGAATAAATGCCAAAGCACTCTCAGCATTTCTTGCTAGTGTTCTGCCCAGGAGAACCCAGCAGTGATGGCCACTGAGCGTTTGGATACACACTTGAAGAAGGACTCAGGAGTCAAAATAAAATGGCCAAGGGACAAAAATTAATTTTTAAAAATTCCTTAATATGCATTGATTTGTTAAAAACTTGAGCCTTGTATAGTTTTGTTGCAAAACTGATGGTTTATATTACAGGAAATTCAGTGCAGAAAATCAGAACTGTTTATTACTTTTCCAGATCTGCCATATGTGTCTTCCTTTCCATTGATATCTTCCTATAAAATTTTTAAGCAAAACATTTTCTTACAGCTGTTTTTTTCTCTTCTACATATACACCTAATCTTCCTTTTTTTTTGGTAAAATTGCCATGGTCTGGTTGAAAAGTCACTTTGCAAACAAGGAAGGAGCACACTTTTCTCACAAGACTTAAAAAAGCAGTACCCTCTCTGCACATGAAGCTTCCTACAAAATAAGACTTCTATCGCTAAAGACAAGCAGTGCAATTCTAGGTGCTGAAAGTGTTGTGTTATGGCTTTAACACAGCCAGGCAGAGCTGCCTTCTCTGTTGCTCCTGAACAAGGCTTTCCAGCCACTCGTGATTTCAGGAGGCGCCATTCAGACAAATAACAGCAACCCACATCTCTGTGGATTCTCCTCCGCCTCCATAAATAGGCACTTTCTTTGCTGCTCCATCATGTGAATCTAATGAGGTTGGGGTTTTTTTTGATATTGGAACCAAATCAGGAGCATTAATACAGACATCGGTCTGACCCTGTCTAGACCCTTTCTTCTCAACCCCCTCTTAGCAGAGGGGTACTTTGGGTGTGAAGCAGATTTATAGGCTCCTCCAGAACAAGACTGAAAATCCAGCACAGCAGTGTGCAACCTGTTCAAAGTCAGTTCCCCAAACCAGGGAGGATTCATGCCTCAGCCTGCACAGAGGTGAGGAAGGGACTTACTCTCCCCAAGAGCCTAAGGCTGTGGAGATGATTTGGATTGTTACCAACAATCTCCAGCTTTGTCACCCTGGAGACTGACCAATGGACAATAACTGCATTTTACACTTCTTATCTTTAGTGTTGGCATCTACATCATTCAGACGCCTCTAGGGCACCAACTTTAACTAGTGCTGAACACGTGGCAGTTTGAAGAGAGGGAGACAGAGTGAAGAAACCTATGTTCAGTCATCTTACGGAGGTCTCTGTTAAGGGTGAGAAGGTAGCTTAAGAATGAGCCTAACTGCTGACATAAGAAAAGGAGAAAACAAATAGAAAGGACAAGGGCAAAGAAGCCCCAAAAGATGTCATCATGTTCCTAAAAAGCTATCAATATCTGTGGAGATGATCGTAAAACTCATCATTGAGTACATTGAATTTCTGAGTAGCTGACTGGTTATCAAAGGTTGTACTTTGCAGAGAGTGAAGGCCAAATATTTCTGACTCAGCAGAACAGCTTTCATTTTTTGTTTGCTTTTCTAACAGAACGTTAGGAATATGTCTTTATCCTACAGCAGTTTTGCAGCATTATGGTTTTGCATTATAATCTTTCTCTTCGATTCTTATTTCTCCAGGGACAAGACAGTAGTCTGTGGCCAGAGGAAAGTCTCTGCAGAAGCAGTCACCCAGGTCACCTTCAACCACTCCTTGACTTTCACATTGCTCCAGCTGCAGGTGAAAAAGGAGACTCAGTAGTTGCTGGCACTGTGAAATCAGCAGGCAGAGAAGCTCAGCAGCCAGATGGGTGGTTTGCAACACATCAGCTGTGGAGCACTGGCATATTGATTACACAACACTTCATCCCAAGCACCGCTGTTACAGCATAGGTAGTGGCTCCTTCTCCACCATCAAACCCAAGATCTTCTTATGCTGATCAGAAAAAAACATCTATTTGAGTAACGCCTGTGAAGTCATGCAATCAGGTCTTCAAAAACACCTACGTCAATGGATTCTTTCTTTGATATTTTAATCAAATTCATGTGCCAATGTCAGATGAAATCGGTACATCTCTTCCTCAGTGGGGTTACTGTCTAGCTGAGAGATTGCTGCATGTGCAGCAATGTCTGAGCCAGCCAATGAGATCTTCAGTCAAGCAAGGAAGTGGGTAAGTGCCATGGAGGTAAAGGCAAGGTCAAGAAGATGGCTATAGAGAGTGCAAAGGTAAATGCTAAGCTGAGCAGTGACAGGCATCCAGAAGGGATTTTTCACAGGCATGCTGGCATGCTGTGTTGCACAGCTTGCTCTACTCCTGTAGATTTTGAGCAAAAGCAGTCTGTGACAAATATTTTGAGAGTGCTTTGCAGGAATCGAAGCTGCAAGATGTTGAATCTGCACTGGCAGAGCCAAGCACAAAAAGCTGCAAGTGAACTTTTTCCTATAGCAACTGCACTGCAGAGTAAGTTTCCTGGTTTGCAGAGGCTTTTCACACTTCTTGTCACAGGCAACCCTGCTACAAAAAAAAGTATCTGGAAACTTCTTTTTGAAAAACCTTGATGACGTATCTTGTTTGAATCACCTGGGGGGGGGGGGAAGGCCCCAAATTTTCACAGTCATATGAACGACCCACGAAAGCTGCTGAATTCCCATGTTAGGCATCATCTTTCAGATGACAAGGAGAGCAGCCTGGCAGCTGCTGCTCTTAGCACGGTAGCGGCACTGTGTTGTTCCCTCGTGGATGATTCACTAGGGCTTGGTGAGGGAAGCAGGCAATTCGCGGCGGGGATTTCTTCTAATGCAGCAAGTTTAGTTAGAAACCAAAAGAGCAACCCAGGCTGTTGGAAACAATTCAGAATTATGATTTTCCTTTTGAGAAGACAACAGCTTTTGCTAGCCATATCACTGCGGGCACAGTGAGAACGTGGGAGAAAAGCCTTGGTTCTCAACAAAGTGCATGTGGCTTGCACGAAACTTTTTCTCAGCTTAGTTGGGGAAAATGGCGTTAATTAACTTGTTATGGTGGTAAAATGGGCCTCTGCTGCCTTCTAACAATATCTCCAGGCAAAGGGGAAAGTACCTGCAATCTTCCCAGTCATAAGGTGGAAGAGCGGCTTTCAAGTCGTTTTTGTGCTGGCCAAGGCTTCTGGGGAGACAAGTGTTTAAGAGTCTGTGTGTGGCTGCATTTAGCAGTTCAACATGTGGGTAGGATTCACCTGCAAAGATTCACTCAGGCATCTAAAACTTAATGTTTAGGTTCTCACCAACCACCTTCAGCTCCATTTGTAGTTGAGGAAGAAAAACAGGTAGAGAAAATTCACATATCCAAAGCCTGGCCTGGAAACCAGGATTGCTGATCACTCCTCTGTTTTGACTTGATGGGAACAATACAGAGGAGCTAGTGCTGACCTGGACACAAGTTCCCTTCATACTTCTACAGCTGGGTGCAAAGTTCACCCTTCTGGCAGGCTGCTAGAGAGATGTACAGCTGCTTCAATAGCCAATGCTTGTTCTCCAAAAGTAACTGCAGCCCTCACAAAAACAGACATCAGAGCGCATCAACAAGGAAAAGAGTTGGCAAGCTTTGGCTCTGGCTCAAAACTTTACAGTTACATCACTAACAGGACATTGACCAAGAAAGCTTTCCCTCAAAGCAGTATTAAAAATGTAATCTGCCTGTTTTGTTTTGGTTTTTTTTAAGGCTTGTCAAATACTTGATCTACTCTATGTCAAATATCAACTGATACTTTTGAGGCAATTTCTGTGTTTGAAGACAACATATTGGCTAGCACTGTCACTTCAATGCTGGATGGAAAACTGTCACATATTGCAAAGTTTTGAGGTGACTTACAGGTGCCCAACAGCAGTGAGGACTGAGACAGTGCGGATTTTCTTTATACAAAGGTGAATCACATCAAGGACTTGGGAGTACTGGTGGATGAGAAGCTCAACACGAGCCATCAGCGTGCTCTTGCAGCCCAGAAAGTCAATCGTATCCTGGGCTGCATCAAGAGAAGCGTGGCCAGCAGTTCGAGGGAGGTGATTCTGCCCCTCTACTCCACTCTCGTGAGACCTCACCTGGAGTACTGTGTCCAGTTCTGGAGCCCCTATTACAAGAAGGATATGGATGTGCTGGAATGTGTCCAGAGAAGGGCCACGAGGATGATCAGAGGGCTGGAGCACCTCT
>WTSP01025621.1:0-29337 GCA_025331215.1 Actenoides lindsayi | reverse complement strand
GAAGAGAAGAGAAGAGAAGAGAAGAGAAGAGAAGAGAAGAGAAGAGAAGAGAAGAGAAGAGAAGAGAAGAGAAGATCACAGGAGTTTCATGCTTTTTTACCAGCTTAACATCATTTTCTTTCCTGAGCAATGGCTTGAGTGACTTTCTCTGGCTGGGAAGAACTAGGACAAGTAAAAATAATAATAATTACATGTTATAAATAACTTTCAGCAACACCTCTGACACAAGCACAGATGGGACAGATTTTTCTGAGTCACCTTCCTGGTTTGCCTTGTACTGTTACTGTACAATTCAATAAACATTTTCTCTGTAAGTGGGGCTGCCACACTGCAGATTGCTCACCTTCTGTGCCCACTTCAGGTTTCAGTGGACCTCAGTGTGGTCATCGATGGGGATCTCAGTGCCCAAAATCTCTTTTCTCCCTGTCTACATCCTCTTTTCTCCTCTTCCTTCTTCCAGCTACATGGCAATGGAAAGTAAATACAGCTTCTCTTTCCCACTCTAGACAGGAGAGGTGTGGATTTTGCCTTCCTCATTTCCACATGGTGGGAGGAGGAAGAAGATCTGATTAACAGGTCTTGGTACTTTTCCCAGGACTGGGAGCGGGGAAGAACTGCAGCACTCATCCCTCGGCTCTGGATGATGGCTGGAGATGATGCTGGGGGGGTCTCAAGGCACTAGAGATCCTGGAGTAGAACAGGGACATCCCCCATAGCCCCCTGACCAGGCATTAGCTCCAGCTTTGGCCTCCTTGGCCAACCCTGCTTCTGTTATTGACACAGGGCTTTGACAAGTGAAGGGGACAGAGGGATGGCGAATCCTCCACCACCACTGCAGTACAGTTGAAACACTTCAGCGGCGGTGATGAGATGGGTGAAAGCTGTCTGCTTCCTACACTGGCATCTGACTAAATGCCCTTTTGAGGGATGTACTGCAGAAGAAGAGACAAAGAACAAGTTATTGCCAACAGACATGGAGAATTGGGAATGAGACTCATATGGCCCCTTCCAATCTCTAAATAATGCCACTGTCAAGACAGAAATGCAGGTTGAATTTATTATTTATTTTTTTTTAAATCCAGGGCTCGAGGAGCCCTGAGGGTACAGCCCTGAGGCAGTGGGCTTGCAGCTGGGTATGCCGTGGCTTGGGGGCTGGGGTGGTGTGAGCCAAGCATCAGCCCACCCAAGCTGGTGCATCACTTTGCTGCCCAGTTCTGAACTGAAACACACCCCTTCAAAAGCACAAGACCTGTTCCCCTCCCCTCTTTACTATCATTTTTGCATGCAGACAAACCACAGTGCAACCCAATGCAGGGTGAGGCTTGGAAAGGCAGCCATTCCCAAACCCTTGGTGCACAGCAGCAAAACGTCAAGGTTGTGTGTTGTAGCTACAGTTTGGGACAGTCCTATTATCATCACGTTGCAGAAAAACTGCCTCGGGTGGTGGTTATGCTCAAACCAAACCGATGTACTGTATGGTACACACGTACACGGGGAGTCCACGCAGCCTGGGAGAAGGCACATCCCCTCCAATGTCTCTCCTCAGCAGATAGACAGCCACAAAGTCTCCTCCAGCAGGAGCCCAACGGTGGGGGACCCCAGCCTGACATCCCCAATGAGGGTACTAGTCTTGTCCCGCACAGAGATTGATGCTGGGAGCAATAACGTTAATGGTTCTGTGAGTGAGTGACAACCAGCAGCATCAGGTTCTGGGCAAGCAGAAGAGGCACAGCAGGCACCTGGAAAAGACTGCCAAGTTTGCTTCACTAAACCTTTAAAAATTGTTAGATAGGGAAAGGAGCCTTAGCTTCATTTTTCATATTTGCAAACACGACTCAGATTAGGATCTTTTCTCTGTGGAGGGCAAGGTTAGAAGCTGAGCAGCCCCTGCAGCAGGGAAGCTTGCTAGTCACTTAATAAAACATCTGCCAAAAGCACCCTCAAAGGAGCAGGAGATGTTTCAGGTTTGGGAGAGGGGGAAGTGGAAAATTAACAATGGGTGGGACACCTGGCCTCTGAGGAGTGCTGGGAAGTCCTGCATCCCAGCAGGACCCACAGCAGTCCCCCCAGTCATGGAAGTGCCTCGAGTGGCTTTAGGCAGCCTTCACCTTTCTGCCACTCTGGGTAGTAAATCACATGGCTTGCTATGTACAGATGAACCAATTTGACTGCTGCCCTGAATTCAGGCAACTAACCTTTCACACACCTGGCAGCTGCTTCTGATTTTGGAGCAATTGGCAATTCGGATTTACACCCTCACGATACCAGCACAGTCCAGGTCTGGATACTGCCGCTCAGCATCGCAGCCAGTCTGATACAGCACTTGCACACGGAGGCATGTGCCGCTTGCCACTGTCCAAACCCAACCCTTTCTTTAAAAAAAAACCTGCAATATTAGATTGCTTTCAGGAGAAACAGGAAAAGAAAGGTAACCTCCAATAATTTTTTTAGAGCAATGGTTCCCAGGGTTTTAAACTCAATGATCACAGGGCCTTTTTGAGCAAACCACGGCTGCTGATCACATTGAGAGCAACAAGGCTGAAATGTTCACTTTCAGCTTAAAATCAGGCTAAACTTGGAGTACTCCTTACATCTTATTTTAGTTTTCCCCTTTTCCTTTTATTTTCCCCTCATAGCTTGTGGGTTTATAAATCCAGCTTTGTAGAATCCAGTTTTACAAAACAATTTTGTATTTGCTGCCATGTTACGTCTATTGTATCTAATACATATATGTATAGATAACAGAATAAACCTTGGTCTAAAGGACTGGGAGGTTTTTAGGAGCAGCTGTTGGTATGTGCCTCCAGTTCCATTTTTCCCCTCGGAAAGCACTAAGCAAACATCCCCTCAGCAGGGAGGCTTGGGGTGAGTTCACAGTAAGGTCTCCTTATAGCCAAAATGGCAATTTTCTTGAGCAACCCCATTGATTTCAGGGGGTAATTGCTAACCTGAGAAACAAGCTCACAGCTTTGCCCTTAAATCCAGGCGGCTGTTTTATTTGCATCTCTTCCCTTATCCAACATAGCTGCAGTGTGCTGAGCATTAGGATTCATTCTATTTAAAATTCAGCTCTAAAGATAACATTATCCTTATCTTTGAAAACTGCCCAGCGTTGCAGAGCATCCTCTGCCCTGGGCAGCCTGGGAGCACATCCCAGCCGGTGGCCCACGCCAATGGCAAACGTGCAGGCAAAGCCTGGCTCTTGAATAGGCAAAACTCCTTTGCTAGCAGAAAAATAACTCTCCAATGTGGCCACCGGTCAAGTGAAGCCCAGCAGCTGCCATGGCATGGAGGGCAGGAAAACATAAGTGCCTCCTTGGGAACCCCTTGACCTGGGCAAGTCAAGTCAGCAGTCCCCAGGGTGAGCTGGTACATAACACACTGAGGGGAGAGGGAGTTTGTATCCTCATCTTTGGTAGATCTGCACAATGCAAACGCTGGGATCTTCTCAGGCAAATTTAAGCGGGCAAATGCTTGCCCATGAGGAAAACAGGGCGTTGCTTTTCTCCCCCATCTCTGAGGCAGGCCTGGGAATGGTGTTGTGCATCACGTTGGTCTTCATCTCTCTCCCTGCCTCCCCACTTCCCCAACGAAATCTGAAACGCGGCTATTTCTGCCACCGCTGACAAATACCGTCACCTTTCGCTCCCTCCCCTCCCTCGCGGGTGACAGGGTGCAGGGCCTGGGACCATAAATGAATCATCGCTCGGCAGCTCCTGCCGCTTTTGAAGGCGGTGGTGGGAGCGAGGCCACCCACACCGGGCCCACGTCACAGGGTGGGGGGACTGCAGCCCCAGCTATGAGGAGAGGCTGGGGAGGGGGGGAAGTCTGCATTGCATTTGGCTTTTATGAGAAACTGGGAATAAATACCAGGGACTGCAAGGGAGAAGAAGGGGAAGCCGGGTCTGAAATATCTCTATGGCTGCTGGCCGTGTTGTCTCTTTTCATTGCTGCAGCCCTGGGGAACCTCAGCTGGCCCAGCGATGCTCAAGGCAGGGTAGTCCCAGGAGAGGCTGGGCAGTGCAGGGGCACGGAGGAGCCCAGCCTAGCTGTGGAAGCTCCCTCTCACATGGGGCCAGACCTGGGCTTGGGTCAGCACCTCCACCACCACTGCCCACTGCCAGCACTTCAGCAAAACCTCTTCCATGGAAAAACTCCTCTGCTGCTGACATCCATCCGAATTCATGTCGATAGGCATGAAGAAGTTTCCCTGACAGGCAGGGCATAGCAAAAAGAGCTAAGAGGCGAAGGGGAACTCCCTTGGGTTGGACGCTATGTCCTGGATTCTTTGCAGGGTCACAGCTCATTGCTCAATTGGTGCAAGACCACTTTTTGTACGCAAAGAAACAAAGCAAGCTTTGGATACCACATGCCAGCCCTTAAGCTTCTCCAATACATCATTTGACCCAATCGCCCTCAGATCCTTCCTGCCAGCCAGGCTGGCCCTTCTAGTTTTTCTTCAGGCTTCCAGCTTTTCTTTGAGTAAAATATAGAGCAGTTTATTGCACAAGTGCAATATTGCATGTTACACGTACGCAACTCGTCCCCAGGGGAGTAAGGGCACTTTGATATGAGCAAAGTATTGCCCTTTTCCACCAGGAGCTCTGCTCCTATTTCAGGGTGTCACTCGCACCCCTCCCCGGACACCAGCACTCACCATGTAGCTCCTCCACAGGCAACACATTCCAGAGCACAATCAAACCTATTGTGCAGCTGTAACAGTTTTTGCTTTAATCTGCTGGGGGGGGGGGGCGGTGAGGGGGATGGAACAGCACAAGGATTTTATACCTAATCCAATAAATCTACACTGACATCTTGTGGACATCGTAAGACCAGAATGCCACAGCCACTCCACAGGGTGGGATTTACACCTTCACTGTGTCCTGCTGGATCCAGCAGCCAGACTTCAAAAGCACCCACGGGTATGTCCACGCTGAAAAAGAAGCCCTCCAATCTCAGAAATCATCGTTGTCTGTCCACGAACATGTTTTTGCTAAGCAATCCTCACAAATCCAACCAAAATGAGACTATTTACTGTCCCCTCTTGCATAAATGCCACAATGCTTCAGGTTTCTCATCAAAGCACAAGCTTCCAATGAGGAACTATTTTCATGCTGGAATTTTATCATCACTGTAAGCACTGGAAGAAAACAGACTTAAGTCGCACTCCAGGACTCATTTAATGCTTCTCTTCATGTAAAAATACGTGGTTTAAGCAAAAACTCCCTGCAGTTTGGGAGCATGTGCCACATTTTCCTCCCTATTCACCTCATTCATTTTAGCTCCTCTGCCAGGTCGGAAGGGTTAAATTAAGCCACTGATATCTTTTTTTCCAGTGCTCATGGAAGTGTTCAAGGAATACAACCTTCCTGTTAGGCACAGGTTACATCAGTGCTGTGGAGTAATGGCTTGGTAGGGGTCAACACCAAGAGCTGAAATGCCAGCACTGATAATCCTGCAGCCAAACCATACAGACTCTCCCCCAGCTTCTTCCTAGTACCATGCTGGGGGGCAAACGCACACACTTGCTCCATACTAGGGGGAAAAGTGCTTCATCAAGCTTGATTTCTAGCAAACCATTCACATCAAATAGGTTTGAGAAGATTGAGGGTGCCATCACACATCAGAGACAAGGTTTGGGCTGGTGTACAATGCAAGGGGCTGCCATTTACACCTCACAGAGACCCCCTGTGTTAACAAAACAAATTATTCAGCGCTTCGTGGGGTTTTCACCCTACTCATTCCTATCCTTCCCTTTGGGTAAGGGACCATCCCCAAGAAGTTTGGATATTTTTCCAGCTCAATTTCTGACCTGTCCATTTAAGGGGAGTAGAGACAGGGCTGGGTTCAAACCAGGTTGCAAGCAAGTGCTTTGGATTTAACTTAACTTGAATAATCCGTTCAACCATTGGCAAGGCAGGGCAAGATTGGCCCTTAGGAAGCAGAAATAAAGAAGTTACAGGGACAGAGACAAGCAGGTTAATAAACGTCTCCATTACACCTTTAAAAACCATATGGGCCCCTTTCATTCCCCCTTTTTTCCCCTCACTCTACCAATGCAGAGCTGCTGCCCTCTGTCAGGTCTTCTACCCTCACCAGTGCCTCTGTCTCCTCTGAGGTGGTGAGAGATCCTCCAGAACATCTGCATCAATAAGGTGGAAAATGGAGACTAACCAGGTATAATGGAAAAAAGTTAAAAACAGACGTTGGACTCCTTCACCATGGAGCAGCCAACCTGGGGAAGCCGTGACCATCACTCACACTGCTATCAACAGCTACTGCTGTCGCCAACAGCAAGTCTCTATGCCTTTGCATGCAACTTCACAGTAGCTCAGCCATCTCCACTTAACAAGACGTTCTCCTTCTGCTACATACTCATTATAGTCACCCCAGAGGAAAAACTGTTTCCTAAAAATCACACATGGAAAACATTTCCTGCAATTACAGCTCTAAGTCAGTCTGCTGCATCTTCTTACTCTTCTCAGGGCAGCATCAACTGTCTCAGCCTCACCAAAGCCAGACACCTTTCCAATGCTGGTGTCATGGAGACACGGCACTAGCAGCACATTAATGAGACCTTGGCTTCATGCATAAAGAAGGAAATGTAAAATCACAGAATGCAACAAATGCTGTTTTGCCTCGGAGAGATCCTAATACTGAGTCCGTTAAGGTACAGGTAATACCACCTATACAGTTACAAGAGCAGGAAACCCTATCATAAAACATCATAAGAAATGCCCAAATGACTCCAGAGCAGGAGTCACCAGCTGCAGCACTGGCTCCACTTAGAACATCAGACAACTTCTGTCCTTTGGGTCGCAGAAGAAAAGGAGTGAGTTTTATGCTTCTACGTGACTGATCTGTAAGCAATGCTTTACATTCCTCCAAGCCTACTTCTCTGAGACTACGAAGTGTACACCCCAAAAAATCCACACACATAAAAGCTCTGCCACTTGGACTCCCTCAATGTGCCTTGAGCAGTCCCAGTAAGCATCCATACCTACGTGCAGCTAGGTTTGATTATTCAAATCCTGTTGCCTAGTATTAACTTTCAAATCTATATTTAAGCACCTAAGTAGGAATTACTACAGCTTTCCAAAGATCCTAAGCACCAAGAGCTCTAGTTAAGAGCTTGTCAAAGCACTGACCTCCTAGTGAATCTCTTTAAATGATAACATTCATCTCACCCCCAGTGCTGTGAAATTCAGTACCTTCAAACACAGCTAATGCTCCCGAATCTCTTCCAGCAAGAGCCGAGCTTGTCAGTGTCCTGTCCATATCAAAACACAGGTTAGATGCAAATACATATAGGAGCTATTTCTGAAAGCCCGTGGTGAATTCAAAGTCACTGTACCTTGTTTTAGAAAAGGTTTGAAATACAGCCAGCAGGCCAGGCTGTATTTGGTAGAAATTTAGGAAGAATGGTGGTTTTGAAGTAAAATGTATCTGGGCGTTAAACTGAAAATTAAACCTATCCTAGTACTAAATGGATATACTTTGATATAACTTTCACTCTCTTCCTTTCAAAGCCAGGAAGCCTCTGAAACTTTCTGCAGAATTTGAATCTGGCTGTTCTTACTGCTAGAAAGTCCAAAAGCTGCTTTTCCTTTCCACAGCTCTTTGCCAGACAGGCAGACTCAGGTCCTGCAGATAAGGAGAACACCGCAACTATATTCCAAATCTTAGAAAAAGGCCAACTCTTTTATTTCTCATCTGCTTTCTTGCAATTCTGATTCAAAAATCAGCCAGTGTTTTACCTTCATCTCAGAACTTCCTCCTGCCTGCTTGAGTTACAAATAAATGTGAGAAAAAGATAAGAGAATACTTCTAGGGTCAATAGCTGCTAAAGTGGTTGTAGTGAATGTGAGAGAACAAGAAAGAACACGGTATGCGAGGCTGGAAATGCTCTGGAAAGTTAAGCAGCAAGATGTAATCCAGGATTCTCAATGACCAAGTGGGTAATTGTGGATGTAAATTTAACAAAAGATAACTCAAATGTGGACGGTCCTTTGTATCTATTAAGCAATTACAATATATTTTGTACAAACAAAGGATCATCTAGAAAATATGAAGTTACTTCAACAGCATCAAAGGACTAGAGAGAAAACAGCAGTGGCATCGTGCAACAGCAATCTGTAGGTCACAACTCTCCTTGCCAGCAATGTCAAGTTCTCTTTCTAGCCCTGCAGATGAAGGAGATGTGGCCTCAGCTCCAAACGTTGTAGCAGTCATAAAGCTGCTTGCTCTCATGGATTACTTGGCAACCAAACCCATTTTTAAACAACAAATACTAATGGGAAGCTGGGCGAAGGCTTCAGAATGGATGTATGGATGGTAGGAGAGACTTCTCATCTTATTTTGTGTAACTTTACCAGTATTATGCTGTGTACACGTCTCAAGAATACAACAGCCTTTCATTGCGCACATTAACTAATGAGCGCTCCATTCAAAGGATTTAGTCATTAAATTTAGTCATTACTAAATCAATTTTACAATTAATCAATAAAGATAATTCCTGAAAGGAGGACAATCAAATACCAGCATATTTTACAAATTAGCAAAAAAGAATTGTTACTTAGTAACAGAGTTTTTAAAAATGAAAGTATTGCAAGTTTTCCAGAACGGGAAAGATAATCAAACCTGTCAAGATATGCACCAAGTGTGAAGGGTGTAAGAAGTGGAATTAGACCTAATGCTTTGTATGGTCAAAAGATTACTTTCAAATTTAAAAGACAACAAATTTGATAAATTACATTTTAAATGCACATTGTACAAAAGCTGTATTTTTCAGTTCCTTCTTTGGTTGTCAAAAAAAATCCACATGTACATGGACATACAGACATGAAAGTATGACCTTTCAGTTTATTCTTGAACATACACCTTCCAGGTCACATGATCATCACTATGCACTGACAGTATTTCCATTATAAAAATCATCAATTTTGACTAATGATTCTTTGCTTCAAGGTTAAGCACTTTCCCAAGTCTCAAATCTCTTGAAGAAATTCTTTCTTTTCCTCAAAATATTTCTGAAACCACTCAATATGTTCAATTTTCTGTTTAACAGTGAGGTATGGGTTTTTTGAAAGCCCACAGATGACTAGCTCCATGAAGTGACGAATAGGTCCTTGCTTGGGAAAGACTTCAAGGTGTTTCTCCAGAAAGATATGTTCATGAAATTCAGCATCTTCCTTCATGCCTAACAGAAAGTACCAAAAAAAACAAAGACAAAGTTATTATGGTAATATTTTTATCATGTTAAATTTGCTCTTATGATTATAGTTTGCCAACAATCTTACATTAGTAAAATTAATGGTTCTGTGCCTCTTAAGTTTTTTGCACAGCCAAGCCAACCACACAGAAGTGGAAGAAACTGCAAAATTTCAAGACGTTAATTTCTCCCTCCATACAAAAAATGTCAGCCATGCATCATACTCCTGTCTACCGTATGACTTCCATTTTGTGGTTTCATTTATAAGAATATCTAATATTTAAATTAACTTTCTGACTGGTGATCTCACCGAAAGCTGATGCTGGCCAGGGCTGGACTAGGGGAAAAATAATTAAAAAATAAAGTAAAATAAATCGATCTTCTGGTTAAAAACCTGCTTGTTCAATACGTGAAAATTCTGATTCATCATGGGTACCACCTTTTAGACTGGGGACACTTTCTTAACCAATTATTTAAGAAAACACTGATTGCCTAAATTCTGCAGAGGATTAAAGAAAACAAGCCAGTCTTGAACAAACAGGGCAACCTCAAAGTATCTAATACCAAAGAGCTATCAGACACACTTAGTTGCATGTTGATTCCAAGTCATGGTTTTAAAATTCTATTGCTATCAAACAGGCATAGAAAATTGCTTTTCCAACACTTTCTGAATCTATGAGTGTATGCTGGTGAAAAAATGCTACGTACCTCACCAGCTGCTACTTTTAAGTCATAACCAGTGCAGAAGATGATGCATTAAAAAGCATCAGCAGGAACACGCAACAAGGGATTACTGTGGATCTCTAATCAAGCACAGCTCAGATCCTACAGTAAATTTTTGTTCTCTGTCATGTGGGTTTCCTTTGCTGTCACAAATTCCTACATACAGTAAAAAGGCTACTTTTGCAGTTCCCAATTCTGAGATTTAATAAAATAAAATCAAGGCAAACGGGAATTTATAACTGAAAGATTCTTCTTCAGTTAGGGGTATACAAAAATTTTTTATTTGATCCCAGTTTGCTATAGATTTGTAAATGACATTTGCACCTTTAAGTAAACATCTGGCATTGAGAGAAAAATATTGCTTATGAACATCTCCCAATGACAAAAAAGGGAAGGCTACATCATAGGTTTAAGTGTACATGTTTTTCTATACTAGCTAAGATATGACATACTAATTAACTGTTGGAGCTTCTACAGTTTCAGAAGAAATGATGCACATCGCTGGTATGGAGAAGTCTCTCAGCTTGTACTAAGTCTGCATTATTCTTTCCTGTTTTAACCTTTAGGCACTGCAATATCTGAAGGAGATGGGAAATACTTCTATTTTTCCCCCAAAGATTTTTCTTAGAAATTTGTGAGTGTATCAATACCAGCTTCATGCCACATTTATCTCCTTTGTCCTTTTAAAAAGAAAGCAAACCTCCTTCTTAAGAAGCTCTCTTTTCTTCTGTGTTAAAAGGAAAAAAGAAAAAAAGTCATCTCAGCTTCAGAGGTCTATTTCTGCTGTGCTTGGAGACCTATGCACACTTACAGAACCACAGAGATGATCCTTTTACCATGCCACCCACATCAACTTTCCCCCACCAAAGGAAGGTGGAATCTCACTGTACCTGGATGCTGCTGGTTGCTTTCAGAAGCTAATGTCCTTTCCAGATTTCCATATTTTTGTGGGTCACAAAAATCCAAGAGAACTAAACTAAAGAACCCACTACTGAATCTGAATAATGCTGGCAGTAATATTTGGCCTTCTGGATACTCTTCTTTTGGGGACAGATACAAGGTATCAGAAAAGATTATGTCTAATTAATAATCTCACCAATTTTCATCTCTAACCCAAAATAAATTCAAGCATTTATAGTCTCACAAAAATGCAGATCAGAAGGAAATATTACATCATGTATTTTAATCTCCCATTTGTCAAAGACATGATATATGGTTCGGGGATGAAGTGCTAAGTCCAAATATTTCAGTTAGACCACATACTTCAGTCCTGGAAAAAGTAAAGCATGCATCACAAAAAGAGACCACAAGTGCCCAAAGTATCAGAGGCTGAGACCTCTGCTGGGAACTGATTAGATGAGATATGCTCACATGACTCCCCCTCACACCCCCAGCAAGCCATAACTCCTCCTGCGCGGGAAGAACAAGTTGGTTCCTCAGCCTCTCTTGTACCGTCCTCAGGAACCTAATTTGAAAGAACATGCATGGTGGGAGTCTAAAGTAAAGGCTTTTCTTTACTAACCTCAAAACAAGAAGTCACCCATTCCCAATATCCTATTTTTAATCCCCTACATACTACAAAACAGGAAGACTGGGTAATTTCTCTAGCTAAAACACTAACCCTTCCAAGACAAAACCAATCTTGTCTTAAAGATGACATCTCAAATGCCGATGTCCATCCTTAACAGGGAACGTTGCTAACAAACTCTAAAGATGACCAAGTATCCTGATTTAGTCAAAGATGTCTCTCCCTGCCACGGCAGGGGGTTTGGAATAGATGATCTTTAAAGGTCCCTTCCAATACAAACTGTTCTATGATTTTTAGAATCAGATAAATTATGTTCTTACAGTACATCCCTAGAATAGACCCAGAATTAGTAAAGCAAACCTCCCCTCAAATGGTTGTGTAACATTTGCCATCTCTCTTGGCAAACCGATCCAACGCTTCTCTGCTGGGAACAGCATCTCAGCAAAACAGCCAGAACAGAAGTTGGTGAACTTTTGCCTACAGAAGCCATCATAGGCAACGAGGCATATATTTCCCAAGACTTCCATTAAGTTTATAATTTCTGCTGTAACAATCTCTAGCCAACCAGAAGCGTTTGCTCCTCAGAATGAGGTGCTAAAGCAAAGTAGCACCAATAATCTGCACTGTCCGTTTTAATAACTGTACTCCTCAGGAATTGAGTCATCAGGGCATAAATGCACAGAAATAATTTTTAGAAGGGGCAGAAATCAATGTTTTTCCCAACTGTTTTCCATAAGAAGTCATGGAGTAGAACTAAAACTGCTAGAAGAGGCAAGCAGAAAGGAGGCAGAGTGAGAACGATGTTATGCAAGTTATACTAATGGTTTGCTAATCTGGCAAAATTTAATCAGAAGTCAGAGAGATGGAGAGAAAAAAAAAAAGGGTTTTTTCTGCCTTACAGTGACTTTTAACTGCATCAGATAAGGTAAAGGACAGGCAGGCACAAGCAGACAACAGGGCAGCAGGGGAAGACTGCTACTAGCCACTGCAGCAAGTCAGTACGTCTGGCCACAGCTTCAGATGTCTGCACCAAAGCCAGAGAAGTTTGAAAAATCCTGACCTTGTCCTGATGCCTCCAAGCACAGCACAGTACCTTTGCAAAGTACTCTAACAGTAATACTAGAGATGCTCTGGAGTCAAGAAAAACAGTTATAAGCAGCCTTCTTTCCTTTTTATATTTCATTTACAACTTTCATTTTAACAATTGAAAGGCTTTCATAATGCTGAAAGTTGAGTATACGTGCTTCCTCAATAGAAAATGCAATTACACTCCTGTTTCAAAAGCCACGTGCTTGTGGCACAGAGGAAAAAACACACATTTCTTGACACAGAACAAGCTCCCCTCTCCTGTTGAGGGAGATGGCTGTTACAACGCTGCAAAATTAACAGCAGGACGGGGCACCTTTCTTTTGCAGAGTCACTGAAATTACAGGACACGGATATAACCGGAGTGAGGTTCTCCAGCTTTTAACCCTGCTTTGACATACCTGATCTGATTAACAGCCTGCGGCTGGCAGTTTGATAGGATGGAATTTGCTGACTTGATATTTCAACCTGAGAGGTGACAGATTTTGGAACGCTTCACTGGAATTTTCCACATGACTGGTCTTTGTGGACAAATCAATAAAGATTCTTGTTTAAGTATATGTAAAGACTCTTTGTCCCTTCGCCACCCCATCCCAGACAGCGCAGTTCCGGCCGCGTTGCTGCAACAGAAAAACCATTGGCCGCCAAAGACGCCTGGTCCACTTACGGTCCCAGACAGCGGGGTTCCAGCCACATTACAACAACAGAAAAACCCTCGGCCACAGTGGTTTTAGGCTTGCAAAAACATGACTAGAGTACGCTCGGATTTCTACATGATGGAACAGATCAATTCTGGCAGCAGTGATTAAATTCTGTGAAGAAACTGCCAAAATAGGATGAGAATAAACATTAAGAAACAATGAACCACATTATGCAATTTGCAGCTCGGTATAGGACAGATTTTCAAAGACTCCCAGCTTCAGATACTAACCTGTTTTGCTTTCAGTGACTGAATCATTCTGAAGTCGTTCTGTTTGATGTCTTTAAAGTCTTTTAAAAAAACCACAGCCAAGCTCTCCCTGAAGTTATGAAGTCCCCTTTCCTGAAGTGTACACTTGCTCTGTATAGCTGTTCTTCCCTTCCTTAACATTCACTCTCTCTCTGCTGGCTTAACTTCACACAGCGCTTCCCCTCCCCCACCCCCCCCCTTTTTTTTTTTTTTCCCTTTTTTATGGTAATAAAAGTAAATAGCCTGTATGAAGATGTCTAGTTAAGATAAATGTCCTGAGTAAGTGAATATTGTGACTGTTTATTCTTATGAAAGGAATAGAACAAAAGGAGCAAACAACTGTTTAACACTCAGATGGTGCAGATATGGGACAGGCAGATAGCTGATTCGGGTCCAGTTAGCCACTGTGGCCTGTGAGCCACACCAAAGAACAGAATCAGCATTATAAAACACACATAGCAGTTTTAAGATTCTCTACCCTCTGCTAGAAGTTTCTTTAAAGAAGCTGCATAGTAAAAAGTATTACGTAATAGATTTGAACAGCCTCTTGGTGTTGAAAGCATCAGGGTGGAGGGAGGGAGTTCCTCCCTTTTTGGCAGGTGCCAGTCTTCAGATCAGCCAAACCACCTGCAGGACCTCACCTGAAGAGTGCCAGAATTTCATCTGAAGCATCTCTCATTTGACAGGCAGCTGGAAAGTTATATTTGTTTACTATCAGGCATTACTATTTGTTTACTGAGCAGGACTCATAGCTGAAACACTGTGTTAAAACAGTCAAAGGTCATAACATGCCCTAATTCTCAAAAATAAAAAAACCAGACAGATAATAAAAGTTAACAGTGCACGTACCAGCTTCATTGTCAATTGGGAACTCCCACATTATTCCTTCTTTTGTCCACTGAATCATCTCCTCAAAACCATTTCGGGGAGGCTGTGCAGTTATTGCTGCTATCTCCTTTGCAAATTCCAGATCCCAAATTGTTGGTGAAGATACTAGAAAGAAGATTTTTTTTCTGTAAAGATCCGTCAGGATGCCAAAAACTTCTCGCTAGCTAAAACAAAGTCCCTTAACATTAACTTTTACAGAGACTAATCCTTTCAGCTGTGTAAATTTTTCTACCTTAGATGCCAGCATCACCTTTCCCAAATGAGAATTGTCTGTTGAAATGGAAGTCCATTAAATTATCAAATGCCTGGTGAAAACGTATTCTGAACTCCTAGGGGACAATATATTTTTAAACCTTTTACACAGAACAGAAATTTAATATTTCCACAATCTGTTTTTTCTTTTTGTCTTCACAAATTGTACCTAAAACAAACTTTGAACTTTAGTGCATTCTGCCTAAGGAATCTTGCTTTAATACAGAAGTTTTCAGGCACTTCACAACTACACTCTCCTTCAGGGAGACAACTCAATCTACAAATGATGGCAATGCCTTCTTCAACACCTCTAAGTGTCCCAGTTTTTGTCTCCTAGGCTTGACAACTCCCCATTTCCTATTCTTCTCCTGAACTCAAACACTCCCTTTAGGGAAGTATCTTTCCTGATGCATATAATTTTATTTTTTATTTATTTTTAAATCAAAGCATACTCATATGGCAGCAGAGTTACTCTTAAGGAGTTCCTGCCCCTCCACCCAGGAGAACTGGTCATGAGCCCAGACTGAACCGCATCACTGAAGTGAAGGGAACAAGCTGTTACCACAGGACAGGGCGGAACCACTGGGAGTGCCTTGGGCTGTTGTCTCATGAGCTGGCCTAAATTGTGCTCCCCTTTGTTTGCTTGTCTCTCCCTCTTATCAATTCATGCTAAGCTCCTTGGAACAGAGATCTTGATGTGAATTCAAATGCTACAGTCCATTTGAAGTGGATCATGGCCAATCAGTCATGAATTTTACTACTCAGAAGTGTAAGTATTTGCAACTAAGATATCATTTCATCTTTGGCTCAGTGGCTTACAACTCAAATGGATTAAAAAAATACGTATTAAAAAAAAATTCTCTCCCCTCCTGTAAGAAAAAACAAAATGAAAAGGCAGACAGTATTTTTACATACTAAAAAGTGTTTTCATTTTTTGTATTAATTTAGAAGCTACTTTTTCAAATTATTTCTTACACAGCAGGGCAATTTCCAGAACTATATTCCCTAGCTGCTTACTTTGACTTGAGGGGTGGAAGCAGGATTAAAACACAGATAAAGGACAACATGAGGAACCATAAGAGAATGAAATTATTGTTCATGTCTTAAAGAATACCATCTAATCATGTACTAGTAATAAATCTCCTAATAGAAGAGAGCAGAAACCCATTTTTTCAAGTTTACTGTAAAAGTGATGAACTTTGTATTTTCACCTCTGTGAAACAAAACGATACTGATTTTTATGTTAGCAGTTAGGCATATTTTTTTCAGCATGCCAATTTACTTTCCAGTTTACATTCAGGTTTTCAAAATAAATATTCAATACAAAACACAGAACTTGCTTTTCTGTCATGTATAAACAATATATATTAACGATGAGTATAAACTCATTATCTCCACTAATACGAGCCAAGAAAGTGAGAACAAATGAATCAAGATATCAAGTATCACACTGGTATTTCCCAAGATTAACACAGAAGAATTTTTTGTCATCAGGTTTAGTCAGCAAGCCAAGTAATAAGCTTCCTGGCTTAGAATATGTTGTAGGTTTCCTCAAGGCTACATGAACTCAAACAAGAAAAAAATTACAATTTCAGCTTTCAGCAAGGAAAGCTGAAAGAGGTTTACTAATTAATATCTCATTAGAAATCTAATAAAGCCCACTTGTTCTCTTAACATTATGTGCACATTCCAGTTTTGTGTTAAAAAAACCCAAAAAAGTGTATCTCAGCTTTTTATCTAGAGTGACTACTATGTACTGCTGCACCTGCACTGTGCTCAGGCAAAAAAGAAAGGTTAAATTCTCACCATTTTACCTGAGGAAATTTGATTCAACTCAAACTCCAGTTCCTTGAACATCACAGTTGTCAAGAGAGCTAAAACCAAACACTGCATCATTCATTATGTTCTTGTACATGTAACAGACTGATTTTAAGGACACTTGCAGTCTTAAAAAAAGCAGTAAATTGAATTCTATTTTAACGAGCAACTTTGCTCAACCACCACAGAGGTGGTTGCACTCAGAAAGCTCACAGATGCTTGAAAATATACACATAGCACTTTCTGACATTTTATTAAAGAAATTAAGTCAATTAATTTCTCCTTGCAGTGTCAAGTGTGAAAACAAAGGAGGAAACCACTCAGCTGGAACCTGGCAAAAACTAACAGTCCTACTCTCAAAATGGAAACAAACACATATCATTTTCTAAGAGATCAGTGAGGAATACTATTTCTTCTGCAACTGCTGGCTTGATATGTAGTTCTAAGTCACTACACTGGAATAAATTCTTTTTTTCCAAAGGGTCTCAGAACAGCTTAGGGAAATCAGCCTATTAAAGATCAGAGCTAAAAATGCAGAGTTTCATTGTCCAGAAAGAAAAGGGAGGGACGGAGTTCTTTGCATGACTTGCCCATATTCACACACTCTTTGCCAACACCCAGTCCATACTAAAGCTAAGTCTTCACACGTGAAAGTGATCCCCCGGCATGGTGTTAAGACTGTTCCTGCAGAGCTGTGCCTTTCAGTGGGTATGAAGGTGGGTTCTATCTGTTTTGCTGTTGTTTTTATTTTACATTGAGTTTTGGGATGTGTATTTAGTGGATAAGGAATTGGCAGGATGATCACATCCAGAGTGGTCAAAGGCTCAGTGTCCGGATGGAGATGAGTGACAAGTGGTGCCCCTCAGGGGTCCATACTGGTACCAGTGCTATTTAGTATCTTCATCAACAACATAGCCCGTGGGATTGAGTGCACCCTCAGCGTGTTTGCAGATGACACCAAGAGGAGTGCTGCAGTTGACAGGCCTGCGGGACAGGATATCATCCAGAGGGAACTGGACAAGCTTGAGTAATGGGTTCCTGTGAACCTCATGAGCTTCAACAAGGTCCTGCACCTGGGTCAGGGCAATCCTCAGTATCAGTATAGTCTGCGGGATGAAGGGATTGAGAGCAGCCCTGCAGAGAATGACTTGGGGGTACTGGTGGGTGAAACACTGAAAACAACTGGCAATGTGTGCTCACAGCCCAGAAGTATAACCAGCTTCATTAAAAGAAGTGTGGCCAGAAGGTTGAGAGAGGTGATTCTCCCATTCTGCTCTGCTCTGGTGAGACCCCACCTGGAGTACTATGCCCAGCTCTGGAACCCTCAGCACAAGAAAGATGACATGGACTTGTTGGAGTGGGTCCAGAGGAGGGCCACAAAAGTGATCAGAGGGATGGAACACCTCTCCTATGGGGAAAGGATGAGAGCATTTGGGTTGTTCAGCCTGGAGAAGGGGATGCTCCAAGGAGACCTATATGCAACCTTTCAGTACTTAAAGGGGGCTTATAAGAAAGATGGGGACAGTCTTTTTAGCAGGGCCTGTTGCATCAGGACAAGGGGTCCTGATGCAACTAAACTAAAAAGAGCAGATATAAGAAAGGCATTTTTTACAGTGAGGGTGCTGAGACACTGGAACAGGTTGCACAGAGAGGTGGTAGATACCCCATCCCAGAAAATATTCAAAGTCAGGTTGGACAGGCCTCTGAGCAACCTCATCTAGTTGAAGATGTACCTGCTCACTGCAGGAGGGTTGACTACATGACCTTTAAAGGTCCTTTCCAACCCAAACCATTCTATGAGTCTAAATATCTATGAAGAGCTTAACAGTAGGTGAAGTAAGGTGTTGCTTGTCAGCCACTTAGAGGATCTTTCAAGCTATATATACAGCACTAAACAAGAGAAGGCCACAAAGCAAACAAATGTGTGGTCTTGGTGTTGTTTTTTTTTCTACACAGCTTATGCTTAGCCACCTGTAGAGCATGCTTGTTTCCCTGGGATCGCAGCCTTGTGCTTCTTTGCCATAAAATGAATGTGGCAATTTTGCAACTTGACCAAATAAGCTACTGGAGCCAACATAACCATTCTCCAGGCTGGTTTTACACTCACAGAGAAGACTGGCCTTAGTGACAAAAAAAAAAAGTCAGTTTTACCCTTCAAGTTCAGTAACAGAATCTCCTGATTAGTACAGAAAACACTAATTTATTACATTGCACGGAAGTTTTGCTTACTAAAAATCAGAGTTACATTTTTATTTTTTTTAATAAGTCTGAAAGCAGAAAGTTATTAACAGGTCACAAGTCTTCACAACAGCGAATTTCTGGATATTCTAAAAATTCAGAACTTGGCTTCACTGTGTTTTTCATTATTAAATTTCCACTAACCTGTTTTCAGTGCGGTTTCTGTTTCTGTAGAAGCCTTAGTGAATATATTAAGCCTCTTTCCTCCTTTGAGACTTCTATAAACAAAAAATAAAAATGGTATTTAGTATTTCACAACACTTCACAACATTTCCAGATAACAAATTTAAAAGCACAAAATATTCTCATGAACTAACAAACCTCTGGAGAAAAAAAAAGAAGACAGTGACTTGCACTAAATACTCAGGCTTTTAACCAGAGAAAATGTTTATGACTTTTTTCTTCATCTTTAACAGAGCTTCCCAAAACAATTCCACGTGAAAGAATGAGCATAAATCAAACATTATATTTGCAGTCATTTTTTACTGAAATATTGGGGAATCTGAAGAAAGCTAAACAGTATCAAACCACGGTACTCAAGCAATTTTACAAAGTTGCAACCAAAAAGTGAATCTGGTGATTTGGCTTTTTTCCCCTGCAAAAATATTACACAATTCAGGAAAAGAAAAGGCAACAGCTCAATCAACCAATTCCTGCTTTATGACATAAATAGCCTTTTTGGAAGATTACACAGCCAGCTTCTCTGCCATATGGCAGACACTCAAAGTATGTCTGTATGGTATATTTTAAATAGCATCACCCTGATGCTCTCTTTTCTGAATATAAAAATATTTTACTCTGACCACCTATTTTTAATCATATTTATCTTTAGCATAAGTATATACTAAAAAAAAAAATTAAAATCCAAGAATTCAACAAGTAATCAAAATAAAACTTATTAATGGAAACAAAGAAAAAACAATGCCTTTACTGTACAACACACTGAACTTCAGAACAAATTATTCTTTTAATCATACAATCTTCCAGGTTTCCATTAACATTCTAATAGTTTCTACTTTATGTTATGACATACTCTTTGCTATCCTGGCAATATTTGCCCTTCCTGATCTTAAAATTTCACCTCTCGGGATTTACTGCAGATTTCTAATGGCCACAACTACTTCTGCAAATCTGCTCTTGTCATATTACATACTGTATTTTGCTGATGTAACTACCCTGGATCTATTTTAGAGCAGAACACTAACTACAGAGCTTTAAAAGAATGTTGATTTAGGATTATATTTTCCTATCTATGTGCAACTCTTAAGAATACTGGCCAAAGATACGAGCATGACTTGGAAGAACATTTAGTTAAAATGACTAGTTCAAATTACTATAAAGCAACAATACTCATGTAATTTAAATTTACTAACTCAATTTAAACTTAGATATTCTTCCTAATCCATTATTTTCCTATTACCAGTAGATAAGTACATCCGATTTTCAGGGATGCAAGAGGAAACTTAGGACTGAAACTGGAGACAGTTTGCTCATTGCAGGTATTTAAAAAAGTCTTTTAAGGTATTGATTCCTGAAAGTATATACCAAGTACAGTTTCATCACAAAGAGGGCAAGACAGCTTCTTAGATATGTTTGAGAACACGTATTACATTTCTCATAGGTGGAATTCACTTTACTTTGCAGTATGTTAATAAATGAAAAGTTTAGCAAAGATAAAATATGCACCATACAAACACACAAGAGCTCAGGTTTTCAGTTTATACATCTAGATATTACTTCTTTCAAACTTTGAAAAAATTTTAATCCAACACCTTAAAGTATTTCTCATAGTCAGTCAAGAGTCACAGCATAACATCAAAATGACTTCAACGTGACTACCAGCTCTGGCTCGTAATTATCCCCATATTAAAAATATCTCTAGAGCTGTTCAGCATCTGATAATGAACTCAGTTCTCCTGCTCTGTAAGTTGTCAGGTTATAGCTGATAAAAAACCCCAGGACAGAAATATCTAAGTAGGAGGGCTTGGTTAAGAAACTTGTTCCACTTCTTCCCTTCAACTTCCATTACAAGAAGCCTCTCTTGCACTTTCTACAAGCTCTGCAACAGGCAAACACTGCTGGCTGGCCTTGTAACATTGAAGAAGCCCAAGAGATACTTCCCTAACACCTTAACAGTTTGGTAGTTCAAGAAGGAAGTTACTCAGAACTGTTTCTGCAAGAAGGTTAAGCTTTTCTAATGACTGGCTATAAGCCACTCTGAGGTTTTTGCATGATCTACATGGCTCGGTGCAATTGCTCTGATTTGTTCCTTATGGGAAACCACAGTTCTGTGTTTATGAAATATTGAAAGAGATGTCTTGGACAAAGAGGGCAGAATATTGTACATTCACTCTCCCATCAATCAATGCCTTTTTTTTTTTTTAACTTAGCCAAATTCTGTCTTCAGCATTATTTATCTAAACAGGAATTACTCCCTCAACTTCCAGCCCTCAATCCCAAGAAAAGGGGATAATTTGTAAAATAAATCAATGATTAAAGTAGTTGTTCTTTCTAAAAACAGACCTGTTATAGAATGAATATACTGAGAAGGAATGAAATGATGAGCTGCCACGGGAAAATCAAGAGACTGCAGAGAAAAAAAAGCATAACTTACAGGAGTAGAACAAAAATTTAAGAGCACTCCTTAACGTATTAAGAAGCAGACTGTCCACATAAACCAGCAACAAGATAAATTTAAAGAGTTCCCCGAAATAATCTTATAAATTGTAAAGTTCACTTCATAGACAATTATAATGTCACAGACAATAGAGAAATCAATTACACAACCACTTACCAGTTGCAACAAGGTGGTAAAAAAATAATAAAACAATCTTTAAAATCTCTTTAAAAACCCAACAGAATAGATGCAACTTTTTTTAAACATAGAACATTTATCAAAGTTATCCATTGGATGAAAGTAATCATTCCAAGCACTCATTTCCCAAAAAGTTAAGTGATATAAAACTTTATTACGCATGAGTGAGAATAATTCAAACTTGCTAAAACAAATGCAATTTCATTTCAGCACCAGGTATTTTTAATTCCCGAAAACGTAATACTGAAAAGTGAACATTATTTGATTAGCTGGTTAACATTTAACTAGTGTGGCCTTACAGATGTTTATTGCAATGCTAACAGTACTTTTCTTGAAAAACACTTAAGTAATTTCTTTACACTCGGAAGTATCATGGTAACATGAATATGTACAACTACATTTAAAGTATTATCCATTAGTAATTGATTGCACATTCCTATCAGAAGGGGACACAATAAAAATACCTTCTGGAGTCAAAAGACATTCTTTCAGGCTTGATTCCTTGACCATCCTCATCCAACTTCAAGGAAATGCGATTGGATATCCTCACACCTCTCTGAGCTGGGGTCTGCCTTTTAACTGTCATTTCTGCAATCATGTTGCTGAAATTAAAAACATGAATGTAAAAACTCAACAAAGCAAAAAAGTTTGTCATACATATTAGCTAGAAATTCTACACTCAATTGGTTTCATAAGCCTCTATGAGACAGAATTATACATACCTCACAAAATACACCCCTTTTTAAGTCATCAACCATCCAAGTCTTTCTTTTTGAACCACATTGGTTTTTACATTCTATACAGATGGAACGAAAAGTGCTATTTTAGCCTATTTTAGCCTAATAAATCTATAATGAACGCTTTCTTTGGAACTATTTCATTTCCAGCTAAAAGAAAAAAATCATGTATCTACTCATGTATCTGCATACCTCGATTCACAGAGCGTGCTAGGTATGTTTTGCTTAAGCAAATGACAAATTTCTCTGGATACAAGGAATGTGCTGAAATGGGAAGGTAAAAATCACCGTTTTTTTGGACAGGAACTAACACGACCCAGGGACAGAGCTGTGCTGCTGCAGACCAAAAGGAAGCTTGCCTTCACACATCAGCTGCCCCGGGTCAGTCGTGTCACCCGAATAAGTAGATCACCTTTCCTGATCCACTGCAATCTGTTGCATTGCATAATCACGTTCCAGCATTACCAGGCCACATCTTCCCTCGTAATTCTGTAGTCAAAATCATATGTGAAGTGCAAACGCTCTGATCTCTTCCAGTGCTGTATGCAGCTCATTCTGAGCACAAAGGGCAAAACACGTACAACTTTTCTGCCTCTGCCAATCAGTCCCCTTAACCAGTAAATCTGTTGGTTGGCAAAGACCAAGCTGGTAATTCTTCCTCACAGCTTCCCTCTCCGCCCAACCGTTTCCAGTAACACGCAGCCATCCAAAATTGCAGCGCTCAAGTTTTTAAGACATAAATATGGTCTCAAAAAATAAAAATAGGCCAAGTCAAGAATACTGCGTATCCGTTTTATGAGAATCTGAATGAAATTCAATCTACGTTTTTGGCAGTTCAATTCAAAGGAGATTTTACTGACAAGAAAGAATTACTTCTGGAAAATTGTAAAAGCTAATTGCCACAGCAACACAGTAGGATTTCTCTTCGGTCTTAGATGTGGTTTCAGACGGCAGAACAAGAACGGCATAACTCTTCAAGTACCTACTCTGAAAGGCAGGCATATGAAAACAAGTTTTAAACAGTTTCATTGTAATCTTAAAGAAAAAACAATCTCAGATTAGCCGTGTATCTCACATTAGAAATTACTCTATGAAGTGCCTACTGGCATTAGTGAGCTGCTGTTAGGCCAGAGGCTTAACACGCTTCTGAGGGTCAAGGGGACATAAATCCTCAGGTCAGCCACACACAGCCCTGCCCAACTGTTTGACTCGGCTGTGACCTGAAAGGCTGAAATGTTCCTATGCTTCAGGGGGATCAGGCTTGCTCAGAGAGGCTCTCCTCGCAGCTGACCTCGATTTATTTGTGCTTTTGCACAGTAGGTCTGGACAGACGATGCTACCAAGCTACCAGAACATGCAGTCAGTGGTATCATATTTCGCACTGGGAAGTTCTAATGTCACCCCATCGTTCAGATACGAACATTTCTGGCAGCAACAGTCCTCACTCCATCATTAAAAGTGCCCCTGTATTACCTAAAAACAAAGCTACAGAGATGTTTTTAATGCCTTCTGTAACAAACCCCATCAGACTGCAAAGTCGTACTCCAGCATCAGCATCTATCCAGTGCTTAGATATTACATGATATTTATTACCTCACCTCCCAACATGAGGTTAAAAACCTATGTTCCTAGATACTTTTCTTTCCAGGGATGGGAAGAAGTAGAGCTTTTGCAACAACCACGGGTACTCTCTTCTTCCTGATTACCAACCAATAATTATAATATTAAAATTGGAGACCCAAGGAGCTTCGGATGTACTTTAGCCCATGTTCTGCATTACTTTTCTTCTTCTTCACCCAAAACAGGAGCTGAAATTTCAACTTGTAGTGCTGCAGACTTTATTTTGGTATAGCGCTGTTGTAATTTCCACTGAGTGAAACTTCATACCACACTGAGAAAAATAAATTCCTGTATCGTTAATATTTTCCCTTCCTAACGAACACGCTGTCCTCACACTGGCTACAAAACAAGGTGATGAGACAACTGCATACAAGAGTGACCCCTGGAGGCCACGCCACAGTACTGGGGGAAACAAAACACAAAAAAGATCCGTACGAACCAAAAGATCCAGACAATGTACAATGTATTTCATACCCTCATAAATCTCAATAGCAGTACCTTAATTTTGTTTGCAGTAGAGCTTTATATGGGTCTACTGCTTGTGGAGGTATCTCGTTTTTAAATAGCCTTAAGTAATGGAGGAATAAGTATTGGCTTTTAAATGTGTCAGGATATTGAACGAAAAAACCTTTATGGGAAAAAAAAAAAAAAAGGTAAATTCCCCGAATTCTCCTGTTATCAAATAAAAATCAACACAAAATAATCATGTATGAATAAAAGTAATTATTTTCTAATACATTAAAAGCATTTTAGTGCCTTTCGATGGTCTTTTTTAATTCAAGAGTTTTAACACTGATCAGAAAGCCAAAAGTATCAAATTCATCTCAGAGTCTAACTGTGAAAGGTTGCTACCAACCAAGCTTTCAGTCATAAAAATTAGCAGGAGTTGCTGGGCTTTCTAGAAAGCCTCTGCTGATTTTTGATAGAGTTTCAAACTGTTACCTAACTATTAAGGAATAAAATGGATTTTTTCACAGCACATAATGAAAAAAAAAATAACATATATTCCCAAACTGGTTCACAAAGCTGCCTCAGAAAGCAAAATTTGCCAACTCAAAGCAGAGCAATCCAGTAATGACATTCCTAGCCAACCAAAAAGGCTGGTTTTGGTTGAGGAAAATCCACTTTTCTAACCATAGTGATTCATCCACAAGCATGTTATAAAGTACTGTAATAGCACATCTTAAGCCATCAATCAACTACACAGAGGCACTATATAGCTGCAGGAACTTCAGCTTTTAAATTTCTGAAGAATTTAAACTCTCTTTCAAGGGGAAAAAACCACATTTTGCTTAGACTACAACTTTCTTAGACACCTTCTTTCTTCCACAGCAGTCCCAGCTGGCTAAGTGCTTCAGGGAAAGTGCAATGGGTAGCGAGGACAGTGAGCGCTTGATGCCAGTAGGCAGATCAACCACATTTAGAGAAGAGTATGTATAGTTTAAGGAACAGATGCAGGCACATATGAGATTAGCCACTGCATGTATTAGCTCAGCATCGGTATGGTCCTCCAACATCTTATCAGGTCCTGAAGTAGGTTCTAATTATGTCACAGTTCACCACCCACGGCCAATGCTATTATTAAGATGTTCACATATTTTGTTCTTCTGAAAACCCCAGTGATGGAGATGGAACAACCTCACTGGTAACTAATAGTTTCATGAACATATGCTTGATATAAATTAGTCCTTATTTATTCTCCTTACATCAGGAAGTATGTCTGAAGTTTTTGGTAATACTGCAGACAAAAAAAAAATAAATTTAAAAACTCAGAAACACACCGATTTTTGCATAAAAGAGGCAGACCTCTAACCTTTAAATCTACTCATTTTGCCTCCAAGAGCCTGTTGAGAAATAAGCTTCTGTCAAGTTCGTGAGGTCTCCTACATTCAGACGAAAAGGACATTATGAAAACTGGAGCGCACACAAAGCCTTTGGAGATGCCTGCACGGACTAAACTGTACTAAAATGTACTAAACACAAACAGCACTTCACACATGCAGAGAGAATTTCATTCTGCCCTCCACAACCACCATTAGTGCTCTTGGTAGAAAGAATCGTGGCTAAAAAGGAAACTTGCACAGTTTCTCCCTTTTCCCTCCACAACCTCGGAAGAACATGCATTTTGTTTCACAAAGTTATTCACTGAGAACTGTGTTTCCCAATCTATTTGCAACCATCTAATTCAATATATTTGGAAGCATCTGTCACGTTCTTGCTTAGTTTTCATTCACATAAAGGGCAGACATCAGCCACAGGCATTAGTTTGTTGGCTACTCTGCAGTCCCTTGATAAACATACAAAGCAGATCCTTTACTGATCCCTAAAGCAACCTACAAATGATAATATGAGAATGGGCCAAACTTAAATCCTGGTTTGGGACAAACTCATTTTCATGGAATAAAGATGGTAAGTGGCTTGCAGTTCACACCACAAACAGCCATAAATAAAGGTTTCACATTCCTATTTTGCTAAAGATCCAATTTCTCTCTGTTTAGTTCAGCATTTCACCTGGATTTAATGCCTTATTTTCTGAGTAGTTATCTGAACACTAGCTGGAGGGGGGAAAAAAAAAAAAGGAAGAAAGAAAATGAAAAATCTGTCTTTAGCCATCATCCAAAAGAGCAGTATGTGCAACTGTTTCAGTTTCCAAGCAAATGTTTCTCATCTGCTTGAAAGCCACACTGGAAATGGAGTTAAGCCAAGAGATGAGTTTCTTGGGTTGACTGGAAAGTTTTGAAAGGAAGGGTGGGGCTATAAATAGAGCAGCTCTAGTTCAGTTCTGCAGAGCTGTCACGAAAATTCACCAGTCCAGACAGAACGTCTGAAACATCTACAAACCCATCCATTGTGTGAGAATTTCAGAAGCTTGGAAAAAAAAAAAAAAGAACCAACAAACCGCTGTTATTTTGCTATCCTGTCCAAAAAGTAATGATCCTGGGCAGGAAAACAATTCCATTTCTGCAAAACCATTTGAGAATGAAGATGGTAAAATTTAGGGAGTTTGGTATAACACTAGACCAGTGACGTTCCCACTACTCATTAATCCCGAGGATAACCTGTCAAATGCATCTTTTAGGGCCATCTTTCCAACACACAACCAAGTCACCTTCAAAATGACACTGCAAAATCAGAATTTCTAACATTACTGACAATAACATTCAATAAACAGACCGTATGTTAATAGTTCCCCCCTTTTTCTGTTTATCTGTGGTTTCTTCGTGTCGTCTTAGTTGTGCAAGTAGTTCTGATTCTGTCTGTTTTTTGTTGAGGGGTAGGGAAGATGCGACTGCAGAAGCAGCCTCCACCAGTTCTGGATTTAAAGGCTTGCCTCTGTATCTGTAACAGATATGGAAACACAAAAAAATAAAAGACTTAGTATATTTAAATTGTAATGTCCATACTGTCATTTTATGTCTTAGTAACTCAGAAGTTACAGTTACATCTTACCCCAAAGGGGGGGTGGCCAGGAGGACAGCCAGGTTGGACAGCCCTATGTTACACACTAATCATCAACTAACAAACGACACTGACAAGTTCTTATTTTCAAACCTGGGAAAATAGCAGCTCTATGCCACTGCATAGCCCCTCAGACACCAAGCTTGAACACCACAGGCAGCACAGACCTGTGAAGTCATGACGTAACACGTTGCGGAGGGAAGCCACTTGCAAGACTTGATAATCATGATGCCATTCTTAGATATTTTCTCCTTTTTCCTCAGTTTTACTGTATTTTATCTGAACAGTATTTCCCCCCCTCCTACTAAAATAACCTTCCACAGGCAGATGTTTGGGCTACCTTTCAAGAGTCCCAATGCAGAGAAAGGTAGCTTATGGTAGAAAGCATACAACATCTTATGTCCAGATTCTCCCCTGCAATTTACTGTAATTTGCATCTATACACCACCTTCCCTTATAAGATTCTTTTCCACACTTGGAAATGTCCTTTGACGTTTTATTTTGTCCTAGATAAATGGGAAAGAAAGAAAAAATTGAAAAGAAATAAAAAAAAAAAAAGAAGAAAACTGGCTAAGAAAAGGTCGTTCTACTTTACCGCCGAGTGTCCTCTGGAGTCCTCTGAGGCACAGCACCTTCACTGTTCAGCTCGTCTGTGGCTTGCTTTTTGGCCTCATGTGTTTTTAACTGTTGGAGTTTCTTCCTGTAGCTCACTTCTACTTTCATATTACCAATAATGTCTAACAACTTCTGCTTTGGTGTTTCTGCTGCACCCTCCTGACTCTTTGATGTCACTTCAGTGGTGCTCTCTTTGGAAGGGGCAGATTCATCTTTCTCAGCAGAAATCACTCTGCTTGTGCTGAAGAGTTTCTGTATTTTGCTAGATGACATGCAAAGTTTAAAATAAACAAACAAGCAAACAAATAAATAAATATCACAAGGTACAAACCGGGTCCAAGGCTGAATCTTGTAAGCCTACCAAAAAAAATATCCCCACATCAGTTACAACTGTCTAGGCCTAATTACCTGCAAACTGAGTATGTTAAGTATATGTCAAACACTACCTTCTGATTTTTGAGAAGGGCTAGGGCTCTGTTTAAAACTCTTGATTATTTATGGTTTCTTCATCACAAAAAATCACAGAAACAACCCTATTTCCTCCACAAGTAAACTGTGCTTAATCTACGAACTTAAAACTTTTAAAGTATCTCTGCATTAGGTAGCAGATTAAGAATTTGAATCTACTGGTGCTTGGTATTTTAACCCATTGATACTATAGAAAACTCACTGAAGTTGTTAAAATGAGCAACAAAAAGATCACTCTTAGCCACCTGAAAAAGAAAAGATTGTACATGCACATTTAGCTTCATATCAGCTCACACCTATGGCACTACAAAGGATCTCATTCCCCTACCCTGTGCCCTGCAATACAGCAGCCAAGCATTTGTGCAGACATATGGGGAAATGGATCCTGCTGCAAGATAACCCAGTAGCAAACAAAAAATTATTTTGCTTATTTTTCCCTCTGAAACAGCAACTCTACCTAGTTTGCCACATCACTGCAAAGAAGCTAAAACTGGCACTGTGCAGGAGAGGATGCAAAGCCAGAGACAGCAGGGAGCTGCTCAGGATATTGCTGCAACACAGACACAACTGCATTCTCTGGAAAAATCATCATAAGATTCAAAGAACTGCTCACTTTAACATTCTAAAATTATATGCTTAAATTTTTCAATTCAAAACTACTTTGTTGTTTAAAAAAAATCACCTTTACGTTACTAAAATAAAGAAAAAACTTCCACTTAAATCTTTATTTTGATTCAAAACAAAGGAATTGTCACATATCTTTAGACATTAGGAAGAATTTTAGACATTAGGAAGAATTTCTTCACTGTGAGGGTGGTGAGACACTGGAACAGGTTGCCCAGAAAGGTGGTGAAAGCCCCATCCTTGGAAGTTTTTAAGACCAGGCTGGATGGGGCTCTGAGCAACCTGCTCTAGTGGGAGGTGTCCCTG
>WTSP01025620.1:0-19072 GCA_025331215.1 Actenoides lindsayi | reverse complement strand
TTATTTTATTTTATTTTATTTTAATTTATTTTATTTTAGTTTATATTGGTTTCCTTTTGTTATTTTTGCTGTGGCAACTATGTCAGCCAATACATGCAGCATGTACCTAATATCTCAGATTTCAGTCAAGTACACCAAAGTAACTCAGTCCTCTGTAGAATACAAAGATTGGCGCAGGTACAGTTTGAGTTGTATGAACTCCTGCTGTCATCCAACAGCTACTGGTTTTTTTTGTGGCTCCTAGCACTTTAACATTTGAACAACCCACAGTCATTAAGGTATCTATCCAATGCAGGAAAGTAAAGAAGCGTCATTATCTTCAGTTTTCTAATGGATGAGCTGTAGAAGTCTGGGACACTTGTAGTGTGATGAGGCCTAAGTGAGAAGATCTAAAGGAGCTCATCTTCTTAGTTGTCTATTGTAGCCAGAGCTGAAGAGCTGTAAACCTTTAAGAACCCAGAAGAAAAGTATCCACTGCAAAAGCATGTCGTTCCCATTCAGAAAGAGGGGTGCAATATTAGAGAGAGCAGAGGAGGCTTTCAAATTTTGTTCCTTGTTCATTTAACTTGCATCATGGGGACATTATGACTGTATGAAATACAGGTATGAATTTTCCTGAGACTTACTGGAGTTGAAATAAGGAATATATATTGCTTGAGGTACTGTCACTTGCAACATAGTCTTCTACTGACTTACAGCAGCAAATACTTGTGAAATACTGGTCAGCAATAAACACAGGAATTAACATTATTGCCACTAGATGAATGTAGGGGGGTATTACTTATATAGAGAGTCACAATCAGTAAAATTGTCTATAGAGCTTAACTTAGTTACAATATTTTGGGAAATGATACTCTCTATTTAAAAAACATATAAGTCAAGTTTCTCTCACATTCACTGTACTTAGAAATGGCATTTTTAAAATGTGTTTAATTAAAGTTGTATGATTCAATATTTCTAAAAATAATTGAATACATATTCATGAATAACAATAGCACTTTGAGCTGAGTGAGCCCATACTTTGAGTGGGTACATGCTGTTCTTCATTAGCCAGATACAGCATGACCTGCTCTTGGGCAATATAAATTTTAGCACTGGCAGAAAAAATACTGGAAATTGAAGTTAGGAGTGATGCTGCAGTGTGTCAGCTGCTCTATGACAAATGCTTTTGTACTTAGCCGTGTCCTGAAGTAAATGTAGGTAGCTTATCTCTCAATTTCCATGACTCTGTCTGAAAAGTAATCTTAAATTGTTTGTGCTAAAGGCAAGTTAGCACAGAGTATTTATTTGCAAGGTATTTTTAGTCAAAGAATGACTGGAAAAAACAAGAAGGGAAAATAGTGGACTCTACAAATGGAGATACTTTCAACTAGTTTGTCTGGTCCAAATGAGCTAATCAGTAAAAACTTAAGAACATCTTATCATTTGGACTGCTTTGTCTTTTCACATTATAAATTTTCACCTTAAGTTTTACCCCTCAACATTTACCTGCACCTTCCTTATTGATACTGTGTTGTGTCAAAAGCAATGTGCCAACAAGTAGAAGTTGAGGAGTACAAGAATGAAAGCTGTTTCATGGAACTGCAAAACAATTTTGTCAGATAGCAATTACTGTGAAACAGCTTGTTTCTAAACCACTTTTTTTTCCTACTGGATTCCAAGGCTTTTCTATATAAATCTTCCGTAACAGCCAAAGACTTGCTTAATTGACAGCTGTTTTGTACCTTAAATTTGCCATCAGCAAGTACTACATTCATGGCAGGCTATTTTGTCAACTAGATGTCTATTCCCACAGAACAAAACAATATCTGGACAAGATCCCACTCTCTATGTCATTTGTGAAGATATTAAACTGTACTGGTGTTGATATGGGCCCCTGAGGGATGTCACTTATCACCTATCTCCATCCAGACATGGAACCATTGACCACATTCTGGATATGACCATCCAGCCAATTATTCCATGTATCAAATGCACATCTCTCCAATTTAGAGAAGGATGTTGTGGGGGACAATGTCAAAGGCCTTACAGAACTCCAGACAGACGACATCCATAGCTCTTAACCTTGTCCACTAATGAGATTTTTGGATATTTCGAAAAAGTGAATCATATGATGGTAGGTGTTGGAAGGGAACTCTGGAGGTCATCGAATCCAACCCCTCTGACAGAGCAGAATCACCCAGGACTGGCCACATAGGAACATATCCAGGTGGGGTTTGAAAGTGTCTAGAGAAGGAGACTATACAAACTCTTCGGGTGGTTGCTCCAGTGCTCTGTCACCCTCACAGAAAAGTGTTTCCTCATGTTGAAGTAGAACTTCCTGTATCCTAGCTTGTGAACATTAAAACTGGTCTCTAAGTAGCCAAATCAACTCCTATAGAAGAATAGAAAGGACTGAGTTTCAGAGTGAAGGGCCGTATCTGTCAGAATGTCCTCGGATTGTGAAGGATTGCATCATATGTTCCACTAAGACAGAAGTATTTCATTAGGCTTCTGAAAGAAGACTCTAAAGGAAGGTCTTATTGGGATGCCTCCTCTCCTGGTGACTTTTCTCATGGAAGCATTTTCTCTTATAAATGCATCCTGACCCATAAGCAATAACAGAGATAGAAAACATGATTGTATTCATGACAAAAGAAGCAAAACAGTGGGATGAGAAACTTTCTAATGTAGGTTTAGCATAGACAGATTAAATGCATTCTATGCATTTACAAATATTAAGTACAGTATTTATTTTGAATGTCATAGATAAATTATTTTGTTTGGATTTGACCTATAAAGTGGCTTCAGATCAGCATGTTATAAATTTGCTTCCCTCAAAAGTGTGATGAATACATAAAAAGCAGTTCTCTAGCTCATCAGCACATCTCTTACTATGCCCAAAGGTTAGTGTAATGGACCTCTTTTTCTACTACAAATGCCAGAGAGAGAAATACTTTGGGAAGCAAGAGGGTAAGAAATATTCTCTGATTACCATGAAGGCATGTTGGGGTGCATGTTTGAACCACAAAACTCACAGGGACTGTATTACTGTTATATATCTTCAGATCCTACCAGAATATTTTCAGGCAACAGCTACAGTGAGAGAAACCTTAAAAATCATTGAGAAAACGTGACAACTGTGGTTTTAGTTTGTATTTTTGTAGGTTGTTCAGTTCATTAGGAATCTTCTAAAAGGGGTGGAAGGGGGAGTATGCCCCCCAACAGCTAGAAATTCTGTACATTCAGATCCAAAATATCCACAAATCAGAGGCTTCACAACCAAAGCTAATGTGTACAGTTGATCTGCATCCCCTTATGTTTCTTGGCAAAGTACATACAATGTCAAAGGTTCACAGCATCACTAAGCTTTTTAGTCATATTGAGAGTCATTATCTTAAGAGATTTCACCATCTTTATCATTACATCTCAAAAAAAAAGTCTAAATATTCTTTTCCTTACTTCTTCCTGTAGATTTCCTGTCATATGTGTGTGTATTCTGCCTATTGTAACATGACCTTATATTAAATCTCTACGTATAAGAGCCATTTATCTTTACACATCCTTTTTCTTGAAGAGTCACATTGTTAGTGCAGTTTCTTCAGCTAAAAAAGGCTTAACAAGTAACTGATTTGGGATTAAGGATTATAGCAGTTTCAAAAAATGCACTGCATTGTAGATAGACTCAATCTATAAATCAAAATGTTGAAGCTGTGAATTCTCTAAGGTACTGTGCCAGAGGTAGGTGAAAGATGGATGTGTAAAACTAAAGGAAAAGCAGATAATGCGGTATAGATATTATCTAAGCCTAAACAATTTTCCATTCAGGAAGAAACTTTCACTCTGCTTTCAGGGAAGATGTTGAATAATTCCTCAAGTGGGGGATAAGTAAATTAATTAAATTAGAAATCCTGCAGTCCACTGGAAATATCTAAAGTCCATCTGCTGAAGAGATCATCCACATTAAGGAAGATGCTTGAAGGATAACGAACCAAATTTCCTAAGTCAGTGAGCTTCTACAACTAACATTTAAGGAAGGTGTTGTCGCTCCCTGTTTTTCCTTACTAGTGAGCTTAAAACAGGTGATGCTCCTTCCCACCAAAATAGCTAACAGTATATAGTTCACACAAACTACAGTGATCAATACAGAATAAATTTGACTTGGTTAATTACTGCCCATTGTTAAATTTGCCATTTCCCAAGCAAGCTTGTGGAAAGGGTTCTGGTTGGTTTCCAAACACAGGAGATATTCTAGACCTGGCACAATCTGGGTTTACGTCAAAGCATAGGACAGGAACATTATTCTCTCACTGGTGGATGGTTTCCTGCTATTGGTAAAGAGGGCACAAATCTTTTTGAATCAGTCATTCCTCAACTACTAATAACATGTCTGAGGGAGATGGAGAAATTCTAGGGAAACAGATAGCCTAATGTTCTTAACACAAAAGAGATACACTAGTTGTGTTAAGAAACTGTATCTCCCTCACTTCTGGAGCCCTGTAAAGATTAGTTTGCTGTCTGGCCCTATTAAACACCCATAAACACAGAAATTACTGATCCAGCATTGTAGACTGAGAGTGAGGTTGCATGCTTCTTTCTGTCTTGTGTAACAGAATATTGCACCACCAGTACAGCCCAATACTTTGCCAAGAAATATAGTAGGATACACATCAACTGGTTAAAACAGAATCCATGAGAGACAGACTATGCTGATTGTCAGAAGAAAGGACTCACACTTTGTTTTGGCCACAGGATTCTCTCTTGTGAATTAAGAGCCATAATTAACTTCTTGGTTTCTTGTTTATCGGTATACACTTTTCTGCTGACAGTGTAACATGACTTGTGAATGATGAGTAGACTGTATCATATCTTGAAAAACAATGTCTATTTTGGTGGTACATCTAACTTTGCCATTTTCCAGCTAAATCTCAGCAATACAGTATGAAGCTGACATAGCTTGTGACACACAGGACAGCATGTCACTTTTAACAACTGCAGCACACCATGCCTGACCTATGTTCTCCATGCTGATTCTCCACAGCATATTGAGAAATCACTTGAATGTTAAGTAAAACCTCACCTTAACTATAAACCACTCTTTTATCTCTCCTTTTGTGATTCTCAGATTACTGGGGATGTGAAGTGACAGAAATTGTTCTCCTTTGGAAAAATGGGATGGGCATCAGCAGAAATAATGTCCCTGCCTGCAGAAACTGGAATTTCCTCAGTGAGAAGGTAGGAATGACCAAAAAGTTTTGCTTGCTCTTACTCAGAGTATATGCAGTTACGAAGCTGTGGGGCAAGCAAGAGAAACTAAATGTTCAGCATCAGAAAATTTCTTATACCCCCGATGCTAGCTGATCCTCATAATGCATTGTAACAACAGGAAGAAACCTTCTGTATCCCATGAAGGAGCTAGTACTCTCAGGTTTATCAGCTGGTAATAATCTGAAAATATTCCAGATATCTGCTTCACATGCAGTAAATATCAAAATAGAATATGAATAATGTGGTGGTCTTTGCACTCTAAAGAAATACTAGGGATATGTTATTTGTTTATTAGGGCATACACAGGTAATGTGCAGGAAGCCACCATCTCAAAAGACTTAAAAAATTGGAGCCAGTTTACATTGAGATTATTGATATTCCATTACTTGTGTAATTCTGAGGGGCCTGATTTCTGCTATGTCCATGGCTAGTTGAACTTATCCTAGTGTATACAACAATTTTAATGTATGTTATCTGAGACAATTGCAGGATAATGGCAGAATGTGCTGTAGGAAGATTGAAAGCAAGGTACAGATCTTTGGTGAGCAATAGCAGTTCAGTGACAAATACAGCAATTATAGTCCCTCTCTGACGTGTTTTGCATAACATATAGGAAACTAAGCCAGTAATTTCTGCTTTCATGATGTATTTTCAGACTGAGATCAGGTAATTATAAAGGTTGATTTTTATAAACAAACAAACAAAAACCATGAAAAGAACCTGGGAACAGAAAATAAGGAAAAAGTCCCCATAAATTGTTTTTTATCTTTGACTGTTCGTTTTGTTAAATATGTATCTGTATATGTGAGTTCTGTGAAATTTAAGTTAGTCCACTGGGAGAAAGGAGATAACACAGGCAGAGGCCATCTCCTCATGTTTCATTGTTCTGACTTACAAAGTTTTCAAAGAGTTTCAGAAGATTTGATGTCAACCTTTTATAATCACAATACAGATAAAATTAAGTTTCTGAAATGGTACACTTCAGATTTCACTTAAGATTTGCCGCAGTCACTTATTTCTCAACATGTTGCTGATTACAGCCCTCTAATTCTGAGAGGACTTGTGGTCTTGAGTGACCTATGAACTCTGTTTCCATGGGGATATGCTGAAGTAAAAGCCAAAAAAAAAAGCCTTAGGAAAATAATGATAAACAGCAAGATTTTTGAAGTTGTTACATTCTTCTAGTCTATAGCATATGAAAAGAATTTTGACTTTTTATTAGATTAGCATATTTATCATATATATATGAAGATTAACCCAAATCTATGCAAAATCTAAGTTTTCTGAAGGTGCTTATTAGTTGTGAAAGGATTAATGTTTATATACCAGGTACTGCCAATTTAAAAAAGTGAATAGAATGCAAAATGTTGATTTTTACTTATTTGTATAAATGTATTCTCTAATAACAATTTAAAAAAAAGATAAAATACTGACAATGACTAAAAAGTTATGGAAAAAATGCCTTTTATTTCAAGGAATTATTGAATGAGTTTCAGTATTCATAGACACAGAGACTATGCAGTACATACCACAAACTTCTCAGGAAGAGAATTTGAAATTAATTGCTTTTGCATTTTTACAACACTTAAATAGCTTGTGAAATAGCTCTGAGAAGATTAAATGGTTCTTGCATGTAAACTCTATCTATTTACTTATATCATTGCTTTTTTTATTACCAAACATTTATATAAAGGAGCAACCCAGCAAATACGTAGTGGAGTTAATTTCAGCTTTGCTCTGTTCATGCCTTTTCAGAGAAGTGCACTGAAAAACTTAATGTAGATTATTGTTTTTTAAATATATTTTCCCTAAAAAATCCAATGCTAGGGCAACATTAGTAAATAAAAGTGTTCTTCATTGAGGTTTTATAGCTTTTATCCATCTCTGCTAGTTTGATATTAGCAATAACACCTCCAAAGCCATAATGAAGAGGTAAGTCATAATGACATGCCTTAGCATGTAACTGGGATGACCTTGGGAGCAATTCCCAACTTCCAGGTCTACACCCAGCTGCCTCCTGACAGAATGCTGGCATGGGATCTTGGTGAGAACCTGTGGGACCTGTGGGTGTTTACTACAGGCTACCAGACCAAGAAAAGGAATTTGGTAAGGCCTATAGACAGCTGGAAATAACCTCAAGATTATATGCCCTGGTGGTCATGGGGGAGTTCAGTCACCCTCATATTTGCTGGAAAGGCCACACAGAGAGGCACACACATTCAGGACATTCCTGCAGAACACTGATGATAACTTTTTGACACAGCTGGTGGAGGAGCCAATGAGGAAAGGTGTGTTGCTGGATCTTGTGCTAACAAATAAAGAAGGTCTGGTTGGAGACATAAAGACTGGGGGAAGCCTTGGCTATAGTGACCATGAGATGGTGGAGTTCAGTATCATACCAGGAAGAAGCAGGGCAAAAAGTAGGATTGCAACCCTTGACTTCAGGAGAGCTAACTTTGTCCTCTTCAAAGACCTGCTTGGAAGAAGCCTGCAGGCTACGATTCTGGAAGGTAGGGGAGCCCAAGTGAGCTGATTAATATTCAAGCACCACTTCCTCCAAAATTAAGAATGGTGCATCCCTATGGGTGAAAAAAATCAAGTAGAGGAGGCAGGAGACCTGCATGAATGAGCAAGGACATTCTGAAAATACTCATATGGAAGAAGAAGTTTACAGAATGTGGAAGATGGGACTTGCCACTTGAGAGGAATATAGGAACATTGTCAGGGTATGTAGGGATGCAATGAGGAAGGCCAAGGCCCACTTGGAATTAAATATGGCAAATAATGTTAAAGACAGCAAGAATGGCTTTTTCAAGTGTATCAGTAGCAAAGGAAAGACTAGGGAAAATGTGGGCCTCTGGTGGTGGGAACTCTGGTGACAGAGGACATAGAGAAGGTGGAGTTCCTCAATGCCTTCTTTTCTTCAGTCTTTACTGCTAAGACCGGCCCTCAGGAATCCCAGTCCTTGGAGGTAAGGGAGAAAGTCTGGAGGGAGGAAGACTCACCACTGGTTGATAAGAATGGGGTTACAGATCATTTAAGCAAGCTGAACACTCACAAGTGCATGAGCCCTGATGGGATCCACCCACAAGTTCTGAGGGAGCTGCTGATGTTATTGCTATGTGACCGTCCATGATTTTTGAAAGATCATGGAGAGTGGGAGAGGTGCCTGAGGACTGAAGGAAAGCCAATGTCACTCCAGTCTACAAAAAGGGCAAGAAGGAGAACCCAGGAAATTACAGACCAGTCATCCTCACCTCCATACCTGGAGAGGGGATGAAGCACCTCATTCTAGAGGTCATCTCTAAGCACATGGAGGAAAAGAAAGTTATCAGGAATGATCAGCATAGATTCACCAAGGCAAAAATAATCTAATAGCTTTCTAAGATGGTGTGATTGGCTGGGCAGATGACAGGAGAGCAGTGAATGTTGTCTACCTTGACTTCAGCAAGGCTTTTGATACTGTGTCCCATAACATCCTCATAGGTAAGCTCAGGAAATGTGGGCTAGATGAGTGGACAGAGGGAAATGGCTGAACGATAGAGCTCAGAGCATTGTGATCAGCAACACAGAGTCCAGTTGAAGGCCTGTTGGTAGTGGTGTTCCCCAGGCGTCAGTGCTGGGTCCAGTCTTGTTCAACATATTCATCAATGACTTGGATGAAGGTACAGAGTGAATCCTCAGCAAGTTTGCTGATGATACAAAGCTCACACACCAGAAGGCTGTGCTACCATTCAGTGAGATATGGACAGGCTGGACAGTTGGCCAGAGGGAAAATTAACTCAAAAAGGATGAGTGTAGAGTCATGCACTTGGGTTGGAAAAACCCCATGCATCAGTAGAGGTTAGGGGTTGACCTGCTGGAAATCAGATCCATGGAGAAGGACCTTGAAGTCCTGGTGGACAGTAAGTTGTCCATGGGACAGCAATGTGCCCTTGTGGTCAATGGTATCATGGGGTGTATTAAGAAAAGTGTGACCAGCACGTTGTGGAAGGCTGTCCTCTCCCTCTACTCTGCCAAATCTGGACTATTGTGTCCAGTTCTGGGCCTCCAAGTTCAAGAGAAAGCGAAATAATGGAGACAGTCCAGTGGGTGGCTACGAGGGTGATTAAGGGCATCTATCTTATGAGGAAAGGCTGAGAGACCTAGGGCTATTTAGTCTGGAGAAGGCTGAGAGGGGATATTATCAATGTTTATAGATATGTGAAGGGTGGGTGTCAAGGGAATGGGTCCAGTCTCTTTTCCGTGATGCCCTGGGATAGAATGATGTGAAACCTGCACAAACTGAAATGGAGGAAGTTACCTCTCAACATGAGGAAACTTCTTTCCTGTGCGGGTGACAGAGCACTAGAACAGTGCTGTGGAGTCTCCTCTGGAAACTTTCAAAACCCACCTGGATGTGTTCCTGTGCAACCTGCCCTAGATGATCCTGCTTTGCAAGGGAGGTTGAACTAGGTGATCTGCAGAGGTCTCTTCCAATCCCCTACCATTCTGTGATTCTTTGAGAAATGTGACATCCCTCCATCATGTTATGTGCAGAAATTCTGCTGACAAAGAACTATTCTGTGCTCTGACAGTACTTTCATGGTCTACCTGGGGACCAGAAATGCTAAACATAGTCACCTTACTTAGACTCAACTTTCGTGCTCTAGTGTTTCATTAACAATAACTGACGTGCAGACAAGTGGACCTTTGCTATCATCATTATTATTATACTTATATTGCCTGGCAACTTTAGTCAAGAATTAATCATCTATTATTTTATATCTATCTATTATTTTATATTTAATATTTATATTATAATTATCTATTATTTTATATCTAGTATTTTGAGTATCTTTCTTACATATGTAAAGTGTGGACTCACTTTGTTTGGAAGTCTAGGTTAATCTGACACAGGGAAAAAGCAAAAATAGGTAAATCAACTTAAAAGAACAATCACAAATAAAGGTTACAGTGAATGATGGAGGAAGGGGTGAGTGTCCTTTTTCTCAGCAGCATGAGAAATCTTAAAGAGAATCTTGCATTGCAGTGAAATTTTGTGCAAGGATGGGTATGATGACACTACGAGGAAAGAAAGAGTTAAAATATGAGTGAGAAAGCAATGTTGCCTTCTAGTGCTCTTCCAGGTATCAGAATAAAGGTGACACTGCTACTACACAAACCTTTACACATCACACACATCAGTCCTTCTTTACACAGGCACCACAGGACTGAGTCCTTGGCACGACCTGGTTTTTTTAACCCTTAAGCATTCGGGCAGACTTAAGAAAGAAACATCCGTCTAAGTAACCACCCACAAAGAGGCAACCTCTAATTCCAAAGATTCCCAAGCCACAGAATGCTTGGAGTATGAAAAACGTATTGAAAGGAAGTATATGCCTATTGTATCCTTCCTTACAGAATCGTAGAATGGTTAAGGTTGGAAGGGATCTCTGGTGGTCAGCTAGTCCAACCACCTTGCTCAAGCAGAGTCACATAGAGCCCTGGACCATGTCTGGATGGCTTTTGAATACCATCCAGGATGGAGACTCCACAGTCTCCCTGGGCAACCTGTGCCAGTGCTTAGTTATTCTTGTCATTTTTGCTTTGAAAAGCTTAAATTAAAAAAAAAATAATAATTTTTAGTTCCTAAGAATCCACTTCTGGGCACTGACCAAATTAACGGGATAGACAGACCTTTGGTCTGGCAACTTTCTTATGTTTTATTGCAGAGGTTTTCTTTGCAGGGTAAAGAAAAGACAAGTTGTTCATCAACATAAGAGATCTCCTCTACAGAGTCTTCCAGTCAAAGTACTCCAGAACTCTCCAATTCATCCTCCATTTCTCATCCATCAAGCTGTCCTCTAACCTTGAACATCTCTGTGATTTACAATGTCAGCCTTTTCTCTCTTCTATCTGATTTGGAGATAGAACTGTTTAGCTTCTGAGTTTTTTCAAGTTCACTGTTAGCTTATCAGGAATCATATTTTACGGAACCTTTTTGGAACAATAACAAACTGTCCAATCCTGCAATAATTAGACGCTGGGGCAAAAATGGTCTGGACTAATAAGCTGAAACTTTCATGAATAAATTGTACATGAGGTTACACGTATATGGAATACTGAGATACTGTATCTTTGATAACTATGTAATACAATTTCACCAGTTAAAACTGATAGAGACTAAAAGTTCCTTTAGCATTCTAGAATCTTGTTTTCATAAATTATCATCACAGCAAACAAAATCCTCAATGCATGAATTAACTTCAGTATACTTCAGTAAATTATGTTTCTAATAGTCTTCCAGTGACACAAATGATAGTTTTACTGTAAGCATGTAGCAAGTTTGCCAGATCTGTTATGTGACCAACATTTTAGAGTTCAGAAACCAACTTTTGCTCCTTGTATGTTCAACACCAGCCTTCTCTCTTTTGACGCTAAAAGATCGTTAGCAAACAACTTTTCCGCTTTTGTATTTATAAAAATCCATCAAAATTCTGTTTTGTCATGACTCTGCTCACTACTTAAGGTTAAATAGTAACCCATTTATATCAATGCTCTTGTAATACTGCGGGTTAATGCATTGTGACTGTAGTGCTGTTGCCCAACACTTGAAAGCATGAAATCCAATTGAATTGTGACTATATGCAGTTGGCAGCTTCTTAGCTCACTTAAACAGCCTCTTCTGTATGTTCTGGATTACAACTTCTGGCTTTATATACTAGGGTGTGTTTTCTTTCCTTTTTTTTTAACCCATTGAAAAGAATACAAATAGCTTTGTTGTGTTATGCATGGGCTTAAGTCTATGAATGAAGAGTGAAAGGAGAGCAAGTCTATTATGTGGCCCTGAATGGTTCTGCTGCTGATGGTGTTGGTGGGAAGAATACTATCTCCTTCAGATGTTCAATTTTTCTATAGCTGACTTTGCATTATCATAGGTCTTTTTTGATTCAAAAACTCTTTCTTAAGGGTTATTAAAAGGACAAAAGAATGACCAATTGGATTCTTGAATTTTGTACTGTTTTTGAAGGCCTGGCAGATTTCAAGTAGACTGAGATATTACTGCAGTTTAAACATAGGGCCCAGCAATGCTATTCATATGCTGATTTTAAAAGTCCAGTGTCAGTGACGTCTAGTGATTTCCCTGAAGTGTTTTGAAGTACATCAGACTTCACTATATGGAAGTTTAAAAAGATGAGGCTAAATTTTCTTCTCTAAATTCTATCTCATTGACATAATATGCGTATATTACAATGCATTATTTTTATTTTATTTTAGTTGTTTCTCCAGTATTTGCAGTCTGGTATGGTGTTAGAAGACAGTAAATTTTCACAATTTCAGTCAGTGTTTTTAAAACTATATTAAGTGCTACTAAGTTTATCTCTTTTTCTTTTGCTTGTACATCTGTTTCAGTAAGTAAGCTTGCTAGCTGAAGTGTTCATGAAAGCAGAAACATTAAGTAAATATTAGAGACTACTGACAAAAGGAAATTCTGATTGTATGAACTCAAATAACCTTGGCAGAAACAAGACCCCGAGTATCTGCAATCAGTGAGGAAACATAAAGTGGCTGAGATGCCTCCTCTGTGCTCTTTGACTTGCATTTGAAATATCAGTAATGGAAAAAAATATTTGTGAAGAACCTCAAGCAATACAAGACACATACAACATCAACAAATTATATATAATTAAAACCAACATAGTTATAGTTACATCAAAAGATGTAATTCTCTACCTGTCACCCCATTTGTTCTCAATCTTCCTTTAAATTATATTCTCCTTATCTTCTTTTTTCTTCTTTGTGGCATGCTTTATGATTTAATGGTAGTATAGTGAAGCCTTCTAGTGTATTGTGTAGAGGGTATGAAGTCTCAGTCACTGTTAGTGTTAGGTTCATATACATATTTCACTAGTGAGACACATATAATTGATCCTGTTCTGGGGTAAACAAGATCAGATACCCTTCTAAGGTTGTTGCTTGTCCTCTTTATCTTGGATTCCAAACCACCTGTCCAGTAAGCAACCCATCAATATTATCTCTGAGGAAGAACTTTATATACATGTGTTAACTTTTGCTCATTCAATAAATAAATATCATTAATAAATTGCAAAAAAATGGAGCTTTTAGATTAAGAAGATCTGTTTTATTGGTGAAAAAACTAAAGCTTTTGTAATTAGTTCATCATGAGCAACCTTGACTAATGTCTTCTGAGAAACACTAACTTATACAACTTTTATTAAAAACAAAATAAAGTGTGATGAAAATTTATCCTTGTAGTTTTTCTCAGTGTACAGTAACTGTGTCAAACAAAGCAACAGTGAATTTGGGATGCAGAAGAACATGATGTTTACTTCATTCTCAGTTTGCTCAAGCAGTTCCTTCTGTTAACCAAATGCAGAGTTTGACGTTGCTTGTCTCTGTATTTAAGCACTCAAAATACTTCCCATGAATCTGTCCATTTTGAAATGTAAAAAAAGATCATGTTTTATTTTTAGATTCATATTAAGTAGTGATATTATGTTGGTGTCTTTCCGCTGCTCAGTGCTTGCCTTGAAATGAGTGTACTTACCAAAGTTCCTACTAAAGCTACTTCCGTACCTATGGAAGTAGTTCAAGGTCTTTGAAAAGTTTAATGACTTGGTGTTGTCAGTATTTTAGCACTCATACTTCGTGTACACTGGCCCTCTTTGCAGTATTTCAGTATTTTCAATACATGGTGATTCTTATTGGAATGCTATCATGATTAATAAAGATGTTTTATTACTGGACATAAAGTCTGCGGTTATATATAGTCATGTAAATATAAGCAGATTACATTTAGTGAGGACTAAAGAAATACACACCAGTTTTATGCATGCTCAGTGCTTCAAAGACTAATTTTCAAAGGCTGAGAAGGATAGTGTTGTTGAGTTGCTAAAGTAGAGGCAGAAATATACCAACTTGCTGTTAAGCAAATTTGACAATACAGTCTGAATTTTTAGTTTTCATAGCATTATTTCTACCCAGAGAGTCTGCAAATTATATATTGACATTTAAAAGGTATGACATTATTATTAACTGTATTATGCTCTTTATAAATTTGTGCTATTCAAAACTCTTTAGAAGTACAAGTTGGGCACTTAATGCTCACTTAACTAACTTTGCCCAAATTGAACTTCTAAAGAGGCCAACAGCAACCTAGCTTGTATCAGAAATAATGTGTCCAGAAGGACTAGGGAGGTGATTGTCTCCCATACTCAGCACTGCTGAGGCTGCACCTCAAATACGGTGTTCAGTTTTTGGCCCCTTACTACAAGAAAGACATTGAGCTGCTGGAGGGGGTTCAAAGAAGGGTAACAAAACTGGAGAAGGGCCTAGAGAACAAGTCTTATGAGGTGTGGCTGACAGAATTAGGGAAAAGGAGGCTGAGGGGAGATTCTAGCACTCTCTACAACTGCCTGAAAGGAGGTTGTAGTGAGGTGGGGGTCAGTCTGTTCTCCCAAGAAACAAACAATAAGAAAAGAGGAAATGGCCTCAAGTTGTGTCAGGGGAGGTTTAGGTTGGACTTTAGGAAAAATCTCTTCACTGGAAGGGCTGTTAAGCACTGGAAGGCTGCACAGGTGGGTGGTTGCATCACCATCCCCATGGGTATTTAAAAGATATATAGATGTGGCACTTAGGAACATGGTTTAGTGGTGGACTTGGCAGTGCTGAGTTAATGGTTGGATTTGATGATCTTGAAGATTTTTTCCAACCTAAACAATTTCATGATTTTATGATTCTAAGAAGTTTCTGTTCTTCAAGAGTGTAAAGTCTCCCTTCATACTCTATAGACATTCTTTGGATGGTGTCTTGCAAACCACAGTGCTACACTAGCCCACTGTGGGATAATGGCCTAGCTTGCTGTGAGAGAGGAATACAGCTAACTTAGTGCACTTTGGGAGAAAGGTTAAGATGTTTACAACCATGAGATTCTTGTGCTGTCTCTGGGGCTGGAGATCCACTGAGCTGACAGCCAGATAGATGAAGGAGGGAGTCTTGAGAGGATAAGATGGCCCTGTTTCAGGTAAACCAAAAGGAGCAAACAACTATTACATAAACCTTGAAGGCCAGAGTGTCTGAACAAAGAGCTTTGGCTAATGAACAGCAAAATTAATATTACAGTTTACATCCCTAAATATGGTAATGAGCCTAATGGAGTACATGACTGTGTTACTCAACTCTTCACCCAAATTGTGCTGAACATCACCTAGAAGGCAGGGACAGACAGAATTAGAATATAAAAATCACAAAGAGAATATCTCTTGTTGGGGAGAAGACTGAAAAGTTCAGCAGAGATGGTCAACGGACTGTTCGCCTCTTCCTCTACCCAAGACAGGGACTCCTTCTTTGTAAAAATTGAACCTTCAATATATGGTGCACCTTTCTAGCAGTTCTATTATCTCCTAGCACTATAACTCAGGGCTGCACCTCTGACTGCGTCGGATGTTACCTGGGAATTACTAACTTGAGCTCGACTATCCTTTTGCAGTCAGTGCATTTATCAATGGCAATTCTGAACCTCTCTGTCACTTCAATAAATCAAAACTATCTGTTTTAACTTTTACACTGTCTCAGTGAAAGTCATTACCTGGGTTCTGAAACAGGTAAGGACTCACTTAGTGCAGGCTCCTTGGCTGGGGTTCTGAGGCAGAATTCTCAGACATACCTTTTGACTTTGCAAATCTGCTCAGTGTAAGTCCTTGGGCTCTGGCAGGTGAACACCGCACTCGCACCCATAACATTGCACCCACTCTTTTTTTTTTTTCCCTAGAGCACACTTGGAAATATTTTGGGAACCAAATTCTTTTACATGCTCAACATAGCACATTAGACTGGCTGAGTTTCAATAGGGCATGGAGTTTAAAAAGTAATGAAGTGTGAAAGTGCTTTTGTGTTGAGTTTGGTGGGCTTTTGCTAGCAAGGGAGGGGGCTACTGGCATGTCTCCTGTAAGAAGCTTTGAGGAGATCCCCTTGGCTCAAAATTGGGCCCATCTCTGACCAAGGCCATGCCAATCAATCCCTCTGCAATAATATGTTAAGAAGAGAAAAATCTGTTGAGTGAGTTCTTTTGTTTTGGAAGTTCTTTTGTTTAGGAAAGGAGTGGTATGTGGAAAAGACAACTGTGCAGATATGGAGGTCAGTGAGGAAGGAGAGGGGGAGGCACATTGAAGAAGCCATTCCCCTTCAGCCTGTGGTGAGATGGCAGGCTGAGCCCTTGCAGCACTTAGAGATCAACGATGAAGCAGAATCACATCTGTAGCCCATGGAGGACCCCATGCCAGAGCAGGAGACTGCTCTTGAAGAAGGCTGAGACTGTGAGGGCAGAACTGGAGCAGTCCGCTGCTGAGAAGGTTGAAGCGTGCAGAAGAGACACACCCTGGTAAAAGTTCATGGAGGACTGTCTCCTGTGCAGGGGACACCACATGGTGGCAGGGGAGGCCTGTGAGGAGTTCTCCTCCCCTGAGGAGGAAGGAACAGCAAAAACAACATGGGACAGATGGATTGCAGCCCCATTCTCCATCCCCCTGCCCTGCTGGGGGAGAAGGCAGAGAATGGGGAGTAGAGCTGAGCTTGGGAAAAGGGGAGGGGTGGGGGAATGTGTTTTTAAGATCCATTTGTTTTTCTCACTGTCCTACTCTGATTCAAGTGGTAAATTGGAGGTGGTTTTGTTGTTTAAAATAAATAGATTACATTTCCCTAAGTGAAGTCTGTCTTTTGCCCATGACAATAATTTGTAAGAGAGCTCTCCCTCTCCTTTGTCTCAGCCCTCAAGCCTTATGTAGTCTTTTCTTCTCCCCATGCCATGAGAGGGATGTAGCTGTGAGCAGGTGGCTGTGTGGTGTGTTGTTGCCATCTAGGTGGGCTTCAACCATAGCATCTTGGATATGAAAAATACTATAAAAAAGTTACATATGGGTCATGTAAGGAATACCATAAAGAGAAGTATATTATTATATATGAATTTATTCTCACTGTCATCTCAGATACCTGTCAGTTTTCTTAGGCTGACCTGCCTAATAAGTTGTTTATGTCATTAGGGGAAAAAAAAAAAAGCCTTTAGGATGATCTTAATAAAATATGAACAGCTATTATGCTTGTAATTAGAGTCATGTTACCCAAGACCTGATGGGTGCCTAATGAACACAGCTGTTTTAACCTAATTAGTTGGTGACACAACAACATTTTAGCTACAGTTAGGAAAAAAATGGAGACATCATACACTTTGAATATACAATGATGCTTAGGCTGTGTGGGTAATCCTGTGTGGGTAATCTCAGAGCAGATGTTTCCATATAGCATGTGACTGGTCATAACTTACAATATTTTCCATTTGCATAGGAATTTTTCTGCCCATTCTTCCTTAGACCACCTATTCCATATCCACAAACTGCAGCTTTCCTTGAAGGATTTTATTAAATTACTTTTATTGCAATGGATTTTTTTCTACAACTGTGTAAACATCTTTGTAATCCCATTCAGCCATTAACCCTGTGCCATGACATTAATGTTTGTTTTAAGAGTGCCTGTGGATGATATGCTGTAACTATTAAAACTGGGTAGAGCCAAAACCAAAAATTGTTCATTATTCTAGTAAAAGTGTAAATTGGGACATAGGATCATTACTCTGCTGTAAATTGTAAATTATACAAAAAAAAATAAATAGAGGAAAAGTAAGAACAATCTAAGATCTACGTTTAGCTTTATTTTTTCCCCACATTCTTTATGATATTGTTTGTTGACAAACGCAAGACATAGGAGAAAGGCAGTCTTTAGAATTGCAAAACAGCAAATACCAAAGCTGCCAACACTATAAAGAGCAAGACTGCATTTTCACTGGATATATATGTATATTACAGTGTCTCTAAATGTTCTGAAGTGAGAACAGGAGCCTTCAACTTTATCATGGTGCTATATCATTAACAGTCTTGATGAGGGAATGTAGTAGCTATGTCCAAGGCTAGTAGAGCTTGTTAGGGCTGTACAAACTAATCAGAATTTGTTATCAGATCTCTCTTATACAGCTCATACTTTATGGTATCTGGATGTTTCAGTCATTACTGTAGCTACACTCCACTTTGGAGATACAAAGCAGATGATGAAGCAGAGAAAGACTTGGCAGGTGTCACAGAGAGATTTGTGGGCAAGGTAATTTGTAATGTGCTTTTGTAATTGGATGACAGACTTCAGCCCTGTAATCAAGTCTCTTGCAGCCCACTCTGCCCAGGTAACATCAGCTCCTCTTTTTTCTTGTGCAGAAATACTGCTCAAATAAATGTTACACCACTCTTGGTGTTTAGGATTTCTAGGGGCTTGAGCATATCCTTTCAGCTAACCTGTAATGGTCATTTTAAAGGCTGATAATATTAAAGTTTGAGTTAGTGGAAAGAAGTCTCCCTTGGCTGTCATAACCATTGCCCATTTGAGAAGCAGTAAGCAGCAGAGACACAGCTGACATCAAGGTTGGGGGAGCACAATATAAAAAGACATCTAGAAACATCAGAGATTAATATAATTTACACACGTGGGACCTCAGTGACAGCTATCTATGAAACTGCATGTGTTAGGAGTCAGTGTTCTGAGCAGAAGTCCAGTAGTCTGTGATTTTTTTCTAAATTCTTCAAGACATGCTTTACAAATAATTTTCGTCCATCATTTGATGCTTTTCGTTACTAAAAAAATATTTCATGGTTGTTTCCAAGTCTTCCCCTTTGGCTCTTTTTCTCTGAATTCAACTTTACTCTGAAAAGTGAAGGAAAAGTGTAACCAAAATTAGGCTTTTAACAGGAGAGAATCTTTTAAATATACTTATTAATTTTAATTA
>WTSP01025619.1:50322-102059 GCA_025331215.1 Actenoides lindsayi | reverse complement strand
CTCCTGCCCTCTCCCTTTATAATTGAGCTGACGTCATATGGTATGGAATATCCCACTGGTCAGCTCTGAGGAGCCCTCCCCCCCCATCTTGCCCCCCAGCCTCTGGTGCCGTGTGAGCACTGGCAGTCATAACATGGGTGTGTTATCAACGCCCTCCAGCTCCCAGTACTGCAGTATGAGGGCTGGATGGGGAAAAGCAGCTCAGCCAGACCCACTACAATTCCTCTTGATGCATCCTAGGACATGGTTGGCCTTCTGAGCCACATGAACACACTGCTGGCTCATGTTGAGCTTCTTGTCAATCAACACCCCCAACTCATTCTCTTCAGGGCTACTCTTAACCCACTCTGTATCCAGTCTGTAATTGTGCCTGGGATTGGCCCTGCCCAGATGCAGGACCTTCCTCTTTGACTTGATGAACCTCATGCAGTTTGCATTGGCCCATTTCTCAAGCCTATCAAGGTCCCTCTGGATGGCATCCCTCCCCTCAAGTGTGTCCACTGCACCACACAACTTGGTGTTGTCAGCAAACTTGCTAAGGGTGTACTTGATACCGTTGTTTTTGTTATGACAAAGATGTTCAACAGCACTGGACCCAGAACAGATACCTGAAGAACTCCAATTGTCACTCAAGCCATTGACGACAACCATTTGAGTGTGACCTTCTATCCAGTTCCTTATCCACCAGGTGGTCCATCCATCAAGGTCATGTCTTTCCATCTTAGAGATCAGGATGTCATGTGGGACAGCGTCAAATGCTTTGCACAAGTCCAGGTAGATTACATCAGTTACTCTTCCCATATCAACCAGAGAGGTAACTGTCATAGAAGGCCACCAAATTAGTCAGGCATGATTTGCCCTTAGTGAAGCCATGTTGGCTGTCACTGTTCACCTCATTATTTTTCACGTGCCTTTGTACCAATACCAGGAGGATCTGCTCCATGATTTTACCTGGCACAGAGGTGAGGCTGACTGGTCTGTAGTTCTCTGGGTTTTCTTTGCTCCCCTCTTTAAAAATGTGGGTTATGTTTCGCCTTTTCCAATCTGTGGGAATTTCACCAGACTGACATGACTTCTTAAATCTGCTGGCTAGTGGCCTAGCAACTTTAACTGTTTGGAAAAGTCCCATGAAACTGGGCCCTAGAAGGTAAGAGGACCCAAACAAGCTGGCTAATATTCAAGCACCATTTCCTCCAGGCTCAAGATCAGTGCATCCCAAAGAGTAGGAAATCTAGTAAGAGAGTTAGGAGACCTGCATGGTTGAGCAGGGAGCTACTAGATAAACTTAAGCAGAAGAAGGAATTATATAGAACATGGAAGGAGAGGCAGGCCACTTTGGAAGAATACAGGGAGTAAGTTGTGAGAAACTTCAAAATATTATATACTTGGTCATGTTAAGCAATCCCAATACAGTGCTTGAGAGATTTTCCCAAACTAGGTTCCTTTGTTTGTTCTGCATCCTTCAGGATACAGTTTTCTGATACTGTTTTCATATGTGGCTCCATGACTTCAGCATCCATCAAGATAATTCTTTGATAGTACAGATAACATTGCTCAGAGGTGTCTTAACATATTTTTAAGAAACCTTATCATGGTAGGATTTTCCAGAAGTGACTTTCTGGTAGACCCACTGTGTTCTGATACATTCTTGTTCAATTACCTGATCATGCATACATTCTTGTGTTATGCTCATTGAAAATTGGTTCACTGAAATTGTGTGTATGTATGTATGTGCATGTGCAGGTGTGTGCATATATGCATAGTAGTTATGATTTTGAAACTATTTTTCAGTTATATACATCTATCCATGGCAGTGTTACTGTTATGAGATCAAAATTATTTGCATAAATTATTTCGATTATGTTCAGGATAAAACAGTACAAAGAGAGACTGAAGGAAATTATTTTGTTTAGTGTGGGGAAGAGAAGGGGAATCTAACTGTAATCTAAAGTACATATTTGTTGTGTGAAAAATCAGATTACAGAATACATTTCCATGGGAAGTATTAAGTCAAGAGTTTAGAAGGATTCTTAATAAGGATATAGCAAAAATCCTATTAATATCAAATGGAAAATACCAGACTTTGTAACACAAAGGCTTGAATCAATGTCTGTCAATGATGAAATAAGAACTACCAATGATGAAATAAAAGCTTTTTTTCTTATTGTTCCACAAACACACCTCACTCTAAACTGATTTTAGTTAAAAGGAAAAGGAGTGAATAATGAATAAAGAAAGACAGCACATTCATTTCAGGGAAATATCATCAGTGGGCTGCTAGTACTTCTAAAGAATGTTAGGAGTGTTTCTTGTGTTAAATCTTCCATCTCTGTTACCAAGCTACACGCTTTGTTGCAAAATGAATAGCTGCTACATTATCTGATGGCCTTGAATTGTTCTTAGAGAAGACAAGGAATATTTAAAGTTTGGCAAGTCACAATAGTTCATGCAATGCTTCAGTGTGAACAGAAAAAACACACTGAATTGTATCCCTTCAGCCTGAAAAGTGTGCATGAGAGATACTGCATTTTTTTATCTGCATAATGCTGAAGATTTCACACATGAAAAATACAGTACTAAAAAATGCTCTAAGTAATATGCTTGTGTGCATAGCCAATGCTTCTAGATGTGCAGGCTCAAGACAAACCAACTTTAATTGAGGTACTTTATGCTACAATTTGCACTGCAATAAATGCATCAATTGTACGAAATTATTTGCCTGGTTTTGAAGCAGAATTGCTACAAATCTTGCACAAAGAATGTTATGAATACAGTCCCCACATCTGCAATGTGTGAAGGAGCAAGAATATTATTAAAATACATCTACCTCTTGCAGGTAGAGAAGCTATTATTCCAGACTTTCAGACATGGAACTAAGAGAGTAAATTCACTCAGGTCTGTGCCCCACTAACTTCCTCAAGCTCAGTCTCAGAGGGTGCACAAATCTATTGCAGATGGGAGTGAATCTCAACCAAAGAAATTAAGTGACTTGACTTTGTAACAGACAGGACTGCAGAATATTTCTATTTCAGCCTAAATGTTATGAGGAGACTATTTTATCAGAAAACCATACTACTCTTTGGGACTTACACTTTGAGTTACCTCTTTTCCAAAGACAGAAGGTCAATTTTTGAGGTGGAAATCAGTACACCTGAGTTGTTTTTAAAAATATAGTGACCTATGCAGCTGAGCTCATCCAATTTCATCCTTATAATTTAAACTTTAATATCTTCATGCTTTCAGGTCATAAGGACACTGTAGTTGCTGACAAACAATCCAGTCCTTTTTGACATATTATAGACAGAAACAGCACACCATTTATTAATAGAAAGCACAGCTATCACAAAATATTTTTAGTTCTCCTTTCAAGAGAATGATCCTTTTAATCTGACCAGAAACAGAGAAACCTGTACATCTCGTACCAATCCACAATAAGGATTTCTATCTCCATGCAATTTTAATACTTCTACAAGTAATTGCATGTCTTTGCTGACACACAAACAGCTTTTTTTGCATGCTCCTTAATTTTCTGATTGCTTTGTAGGGGATTTATAGTACTGAAATGATTCTGTTCTTTGGAAACTGTGGAAAAAGAGACTCCTGGACTGGTAAAAGTATATTCAAGTTGTTCTATCAGTTTTTTGTGTAATGAAAGTTTGTTTCAAATGATTATAAGAATAGTTGTGCCCCATATACACTTAAAGAAAATAATGCTATTTGTGGATTTGGCTAATTCTGTTGCCAAATAGTTAATCTATTCCTAATGTGTAATAATATAGGCAAGATTTTTGGATAAGCAAAGATACCAAGGTGAAAATGTTGCTTAACTCAGTAGCTGATTGTAATAGGTTTTTACTTTCCATGCAAAACTATGTCATACAAATGTCTAAGTATCCTCAAAAGTAAAACTCTGCTTTATCCTTTCTCTAGCAGTCTTTTCACCTGCTAAGATATGTACTCAGTTTGGGTCCCTCCCTGTCTACATTATGCAGTTGACCCTAGATACAAGCACCAGAACCTGATCAGCAGCTGACTGAGATGGAATGTGAAAAAATAGGGCTCACAAATGCTCAGAGAAGCACTATGTATCATACATGCGTACTTGAAACTGGGAGAGATCCAGCTTTCCATTACTGTGTCTCTATACATGGATGCAGGGCTGAGTCTGCTAGTGTACTCTCAGTTCTTTGTGCTGAAATTCTTTGCTTCTTTTCCCAATTACACATCAGCTGTGTGAAACTGCTCATTTTATTCTGGGGAGAATTGTGGAAGATATGTTCCTAGCACAGTGTACTAATGTGGTAAATATCCTATTCATCTCTGTATGAAAACCAGGGAGAGTCAGATACTTTTTTTAGCTAGCAATTCATATGTTGACTGATATAGCTACTCCTTGCTGAGCCTGCTATTTCAAAAGTTTATCTGTGGTAAATGGAACAAAAAATTCTGTATTTCAAGAAGCTGGGCAATAACTAGGGATTAACAGAATGCAGAAATATAGTTCCTTATATTTTAAGAAAAAAAAGACAGATTAAGTACACCTCAGTGTCTTTCCCATAATTATTTTGGGGTTTTATCCATATTCCAACAGAAAGGACTTGGCACATACCTGGTATATCCATTTCTCTATCTAATGGAGTATTTTACTTTTCTCTATTTTTCTTTATGCAAAAATGTTTCTGAATCATGGCTTCAAAACTTTTTGGAAAAAATAAACCAACAAAAATAAACGAACAAACAAACTCACTCCCTTTGGAGGCCTATATCAATACATACTTGTACTGTTATATGTATATCAATATATAAATATATTATTGGACACAATGTTTTAGATATCAGTGAGCTATTTACAAGCCCTGATCAACTGCTGCCTGACCCTTTAAGCAAATAAATGTTTCATGTTTCTAAGTTTCTTGCAGTCAGCATACAAAAAAATTGAAAAGTTACATCAATTACCATTATTATTCATGAGATGTCTTTCAGCCAAGTGAAAGAGGAAGAAAGGTCTGCCTTTCAGGTGAGCTGAAGCCTTTCCATGTCAATTCTGTACTCTGCCTTTCCTCCAAGCTTTGCAACCTTTCATACAAGTTGACGCAGCTTTTCCCATTCAAGTTATCCCATTTTCTCATACTGTTGGTCTTGTGTAAATACTGCTATTGTCCTGAACCTGCAAACCCTGCTATTGTTATGTCAGGTTGTCAGTGTCTGATGTGATTGCCACTGGCTTGAGAATCACATCATCTTTCTCCTCCGTTTTTTTCCTATCACATTTTACAGCTTTATCTAGTAGTATGCATGCCAAAAGCTTGACTAGTCAGCACGCAAACCCTGTCCCGCCCAGCCTCTGTCATAACATTTTCCAACCAGAGCTAATAAGCAGGAGCAATCATTAGGAAGTTTAGCCAGGTCCTGATGAAAACTTTAACGTTAATATACAAAAATACTTATGGGTGGCTACTTGCTGGAGAGTAGAGTGATCCAATAAGGAATGCTTGCCTAAGAACTCTGTTGCATCCCTTTTTCACTGGCTACTCAGGAGACCTTTCCTTTCACTTCCCCTTCCAATTTTGCCTATACTTCGCTGTTTTTTTTCTTTCCTCTATTTAACTTTCTCTTTTTCCCCAATTTGTATTTAATTTTTTCCCCCAAAGTGACAATTAGCATTGCTGTCAATGTGTGTCATCATCTATGGACTCAAGAAATATTTGTGCACATAAGCCTGTCTCAACATCTTCTGTGCAAAACACTTGCAAAGGCACTTCCTTACTGAGTTCTTATTAAGATCTCTTTAGATCCCTAATTCTCTCACATATTTCAAAGGGATTATTGAGCACTTAATTTAGGACTGAGAATCCAATCAATCACAGCATACATAGGTTACTTCTAACATCTGTAAGTTTTAGACAACTTGCTGACGCTTGTTACAGAAAAATAGGGACTGGATCTCAGTCACTATTATGTTTTCAGGGTTAATTCATGGCTCCTTTCACTGAAGATTAAATTAATCCAAATGTCTCAGGAAATGATAGTCTTATTTCATGCTTTTTAAAAATTCTTTCTACCTGCTTAAAATGAGTGCCTTGTGATAGCACATGAAGAACAGTGTTCTGTTTTCTCTTTGCAAAGGGAAAAAGCTTATGCAAGAAGACAATAAGATGTGGAATTGGATAGTAATGGTAGTATTTCATTACTTCATGCATAAAAATATGAAGAAAGATATTTGAGATCTCTTTAAAATGTCTGTTTAAAGCAGTGAAAATAAGGTAGGAAAAAGCATGATCTGGAATTTCCATGAATCCCAATGTATTTTTATGACACTATTTGCAACTCCCAAGGTAACACAACAAAAAGATAATTAAAGTAGGAAAGTAATCTAATTCTGAGCTGTGAAACTTGTAAAAGTTCAGTCAGCTCTGAAGAAAAGGAGAAAGAAAACTTTTCATAGTGTCTATATTGTGTGTGCTCTGTGTACACAGACAATACATAAACTCCAGCTGGCAGTAATATTTTTATATTGTCATATTATCTGTAAAAAAAACCTATTCTGAATTATCAAGAAGTTATACTGTATTGTATAAGTATTATATATATCATATAATATATAATACCTGAAATCTTCAAAGTCTTAACTGCTTCTTTAGGATGTTTTCTGTTTGTTTCTTTTTGTTGGTTTGTTTTGTTTTTTAAAAATTTAATGTAATTTATAAACAATAACATATTTTCATGAAGCATAAATAACAAACAAATCTACAATGAACTTCTTTCCCTACAAATACTTCCAAGTTCCAGCTGACGCATCTGGTAAATGTTTCCCCATGTTCTGTTGGAAAACTCTGGATTCAGTCACTCAAATCTTAATTAGTTTTAATAAAACAGGTGTTTGTGCTTTAGTTAAGAACCCAAGCTCTATGATGTTGTTATTACAAGAGTCTATATTTCTTCCAGAAATGAGCAGTTACGTTGGTCAGCAAAACTGCTCTTCAAACTCCATTGAACGGAATCTCTTTCTCATAGAAACACCGTCTGTTCTGCTCCAGAATTGAAGATATCTCCCACCAACCCTGAACATGTTCCATGCAGGTGGCTTTGATAACTTCAGGCACCCATGTCTAGGCAAATAAACAGAACCCTTAAGTAGATCTCAACTTTTATACATCTTCATAGTGATATCAGAGTGAGAAGCAATTAAGGATGAAAATTGTGATCACACTTAGTAAGACCACTTGAAAGATGGAATGTCAAAAATCAGCATAGGAAATCTAAATTTTTATATGCTGTCAAAGTCTAGTGTTTATTAATAGAAAATGTTCATTGAGAGACTATTCAACTACATGTCTACTGTACTTTTAACCCAAATAATTGATACTACTTTAAAAACAAATTGTGAATATGTATTGAAAATCACTCGAATTACTGAAATTAAAATATTCCTGGGATAAAATACAAGTAATGTTCCAGCAGTGTTCATAAATACTATTCATCACAAACACCATAATATTTATAATTCCAGCATAAAGAGAGAATAAGTGGTGACGTCTTGTTCTGCAACTGAAGAAGCAATGTGTCCTATGAATTCTCTTTTCAGCACTTACAAAACTGGAACATCGCACTGCATAACTAAAATTATAAGCAAACTGCTAACATCCTTTCAAAGCAAGCATTTTAAATCCATGAGTTGTATATTATAATATCGCCCACCTATCTAATTTTTTCCTTATGTGAAACTTCTTAAAATACATCTCCTCTATCTTTGTGGGTGTTGTGATTTAGACCCTGTCAGGAGCTGAGCACCAATGGCTGCTCACTCACCCTCCTCTCATTCCCCCAGTGAGATGTGAAGGAGAAAAGGGAGAAAGAAAAGGCAAAATACTTGGACGGAGATAATGATAATTTAATAGAATAACACAAAGGAAGTAACAACAATAACAAAAATACTAATAATGAAACAATATATTAAACGAACAATGTAGAACAAACTGTCTGTCAAAGGCTGCCTCAACCTCAGGACCCGTGCCAGACACCCACCATGCTTCAGATCACCCCTCCAGAGCCTGTGCTTTGATGGGCCTGCCCCTGCCCTTATATAGCAGGCATGACATCAGTATGGTATTGAATAACTGATTGCCTGGTTCAGTTGTCTATCCTGGATGTGTCTTCCCACCCCACAAACTTCTGGTGAAAATTTTTATCCCTGCTGAACCCAGGACAGGGTGAAACCAACTTGTGAATTTAGGATGCTGTATTGATAGGGTTTTACAGCCTTGTTCTTTGAATTTGTTCCTGATGTTATTTCTTGTCATTAACTACTTGCAGGTTAGTTTTTTTAAGATTCAGTTTCACTTGTTTTCCTGCATTGTTGAGTTTGGTATTTTATTTTCTATCAAGTGTCCACCAGACTTTTACAAGGACACACAGATGAGACAGAATTATTTAGCTTTAATAAAATTTGTCAGACTGAGTTCTGACAAAAAACACAGTTAATGTACAGGCAGCAGTGGGATTTTATCTTTAAGCTAAATGGTAGTGATTTCTTATACTGATTTACACCTTCCCAGATGACTCTCAGACAGATTTTCTTCAAGTTTTTCATCTGCTTTTTTTGTTCATAAAAGGAGACTTTTCATTCAAAAAATATGTCATTTTGCAACCTGGACAGGGGTGGGCAGTTACTGAAATAGTCCATATTCTCTCACATTCATCAGTGCCATCTGTAATTCCATTTATCATTTTCTCTCTCTGTATTCTAGTTGATATGATGGTTCTGAAGTGTTCCATAGCCGTATCAGAAGTCTGTGACACTTAAAAATTGAAAGTACTTTTATTGGTACATGAATAATATTAGCTTGCCTTGAACCCAAGTATAAGATTAAGTTGCAGATGAAGCAATTTTTGACATTCCCAATATAATCAAGTGTTTTGCTGGGAAATGTTATTTGGAGATTTTTCTATGTTTAAACATCACAAAATATAAACCACTAAAAGTAGATAACACAAATAGATCAATTTCCCTAAGGTAAAGAGGAAAGGTGTTTTTCCTGTAAGGAAGGAAGGAAGATGAATTCCACATGATACAGTTGAGCAATGGAAGTCTCAGTCTTTAGTGACAGCACAGTCTATGGAAACTGGAAGAATACTGCCATAACACCTCAGACTTTCATCTTAAGGAAGGAAAATACTGGAAAAAATTTTATTTCTTCCCTCATAAAAGTTGTGTCATTGTAAGCTTCCAATGAGTAAGAAGGTAACATTTTCCGGAGGCTGAAAGTGGTCCTAAGCAGAGAACCATACTCCTGGTAGAGCTAACACATTTATGAAAGGCATGACTTCTGAGCTTCTAACAAGGAAAAGGTAAAAATTCTTTTAAAAATTAGTCTTATACTTGTCCCTTCCTGATAAAAAAATTATTTTCTTTCTTTTCATGTACATATTTTTTTAAAATTTTATGTACACGTTTATTTATTCAAAAGAGACAATGGACAGTTTATCTGTGTGTTTTCTTTGCAAGGCATGTTGTGGAAAGATTATATGGTTTAAAAAAGAGACTGGAAAAAATCATGTATGAGAAATTCACCGAGAAGTCAGAGAATTGATTGAGAAATCAACTCAAGAAAACCCCAAAATGAAAATGTTTGGAACCTAACCACTAAAGGTGAACTAATATACAGTTTTACTAGTCTTACATTCCTCCCTAGACATCTCCCTTCTGAGGTCAGGATTTTGGGTTACATAAGCCTAGGAAAATACCATGATGGCCTTATGCTCCTCTCTTGAATGGTACTAGACATAATGTTTTGAGCAGATAATAAACATTCCTTTTGTGGTTTCACTCCTTTCACAGAAACTGACAGAATCTCTAGCTTCATGTTCTGAACTATTTCAGTAGTATCACTTACTGTAACTGTAACTAAAAATTGGTGCACGAGTCACTCCTAGAGAACAATCTGCCTCATCTTAAAATGGAACAATTTATGCAACCTGTCTTACATGTCTCCAGAGGCGTCTTCTTCTTTCTGTCAGCAATGGAAGAAATTAACTTGAATTCAGCTTAATGTTAGACATCTGAAGCCAAGGGAAATAATAATATAATTTATGTCTATTACCTTACAAGAGCTACATAGAATAGTGCTTTCTGAAATATAAATATTTTATCACAGAACCACAGTTTCACAGTATGAGTGAGGCTGTTAGGCACCTATAGAATGATCATGTTCAAACTCCTGGTCAGAGCAGAGTCAGCAAGACAAGTTTGCCCAGGACCTCATTTAGTTGTGTTTTGAATATCTCCAAGGATGGAGACTCCATAACCTCCCTAGGCAACCTGTTTCAGTATTTGACCACCCTCATTGTAAAAGAGCTTTTGTTTAGTTTAACTGGGATTTCCTCCATTTCAGTTTGTGTCTATTGCCTCTCATCCTGTCACTGGGTACCACTGAGAAAAGTCTGTCTCTGAAATAATATAGTGGATTGAATAAATATTTCCATGACCCTGCAGACTTGACCAGAGGCATCTACTTAGTTATTTCAAGGAAAGTATGAAGAAATTAATCAGATAATGAACAGCTAAATGCCTGGCCAGCTTGCTTTCAATGATACGATGATGAACTCTCTCTTCTAAGTGGATTAGAGTAAACAGAAGTCTTTATGCAGAACACTGCAAGAAATGTAAAACACTTTTTTGGAAGTGTAGTGATGGGATACAATATTTGCATTTTAAATGGAATATTGAATTGGAAAAATTAAATTTTGACATCCATTTTTCTTTTTTTTTTTTTGCAATCAGAAAGAACCAACAAAACAATCAAGAATGATACCCTTCACACTTTAAACCACAAAATATTATGACACCTTGCCAAGTTAAAAACCTTCTTCTAATACGGACTTGATCTCAGAAACCACATAAAAGTTATCATTTACAATAGAACTCTTACTGAGAATCTGCTCATATAATTTCTTTTCATTCATAAATGATTACAGGAATAGGTCCAAAATTTTCAATAGACGAAAGACAAAAAAATTCCTTTGAATTATTATTTTTTTTTTATATTCATATATAGGTTTGCCTTGTATAAATTTTGGTTTCAGAGTTAAAGAAGTTGTGAGTGTTTCTGAAATATATCTTTTTTGTTTTAATGATACATGGCCGTTTGTACAAAATGAAACAAGCAGTATATAGACTCTAATGTATTTGAACATAATGTTCTGTGATCTAGTATACTGCCACCTCCAAAACCTCCAGCTATCCTTTAAGACTAAGAAGAGAAATTAGAAGTGTCACTAATCTTGGGAAAAAAAAAGAAGAATGAGAAGAAATATTCTTTTAAATCTCAAGAAAAGCTTTAGTGAAGTGTCTCCTTAGTTCTCCTCTAACAGATGAATATAAAACAATCTCTGTGTGTACGTGCATTAGTGTGTTATGATGTATGCAATGTATGAAATGATGAAAGATCTATTAGTAGTCTTTGATGAATTTGTGATATTTGCTAAGTTCTGACATTGAAAATTGTAATTTTTTCTTAATTATTAGAAAGACATTTAGAAGAATGAATTATCCTGGTCACAAAAACTCATTATTATTAAATGAAGTAGCAGAAATAGGTTGGATATTTAGTATTTTCACCCGCAGTGTAAAAATTACCGTATCTTTAGTTACTCAAGTAACAAAGCATGTAAATGCCCCAGTTTAGCAGCTAATTTGAATACTTCCTTTTAAGTGAATCTTCTAGAGTCTGAAAAAATGGGTCTTTTAGACTATCTTGTAAGAAGCCAAACCAAACCAAACCAAACAAAAAACCTATCTGACCTCTGAAGAAGAGGAAGAGGCTTGTTTGAAGAAACTGGATGTTAATATTAGAAGGAAAACTAGAATAAAATTAGGTGTATTTTTTTTTTCTTTTACTTCATACAAGTGAGTCAATGCAAAATATTTATTTTACATTTAGAAGCACTATTATGTTGTCATATAAAACACATGAACTGAATAATTAATTTTATTTCATATTAGGGAGCCTTTGCTAAGTTCGCAGAAAGAGCAAAATCACAGATACAAGAGGGGAATGCTATCTTTAAAAAGTTCAGTTAAACACCTTTAAACCCTTACAACCCCCACTTTTAGCAAACCTCTTTTTCTGTCTAGCAGTCGGTTCTTTTTCAGTAACATCACCATGTGGCTTCCATCACAGGATTCTGCTTTACCACTGGGAACAGTGATGGACTGATAGGTAGATGGCTTTCAAAAAGTCACACTGAATGGCTGAGGTTCGAAGGTACTTCTGAGATGTTCAAGTCCAACCCCTTGCCCAGAGCAGGAAGAGCCAGAGCAGGTTGCCCAGGACCACCTAGAGCCAGTTGCCCAGGGTCTTCTTCAGTCAGATTTTGATCATCTCCAAGGATAGAGACTCCATAACCTCTCTGGGCAACCTGTTCCAGTTTTTGAACATCCTTGAAATAAACAATAAAAACAGTCAAAATCAAACTGGTTCTGTACGTTTTAATCAAATTTCCCGAATCTCAGTTTTTCTCCTGGCTCCTTTTCTTTCCCCCTCTCAGGTATTTGCACAAATGGATAACATCCCTCTGAGTCAGGCTGTACAGTCCCATCTCTATCAACCTTTCTCCTCTTTTGTTCTGCTTTGTTGAACTGTCCACTGGATAAGGTGATCCAAGTCAGTAAAAGCTACAGGTTATAGCTGTGTGAAAGGTTCTGATTCATATGTCAAATCAGTTGCATTTTAGTTATTTAATATTGTTTAAGCCTGTTAAAAAATATTTAGACTTCTTTTCAACAAAAGTTTTAAAGAGGTTTTTTTATAGTTTCATACAGTGAGAATGTGACCCAAAACAGATGGTGAATTCAAACAACTATGCCTTAAAGAGGTAAATAATTTTTGGTGTGTAGTTTTTGCCTTCTTTCAAAACAGTTTAAATCTACTGATGTTGAAATCTGCCCTTTGACATGTATGTTATATATACTAAAGAAGTGAGTCTTGATCCACTTATTTCTATTAGTTTCTGGGTGTACTGTACCATAAGCTATATTGTGAGCTAAGATCATCTTTTCAGGCTGTTACTTCTGAGATGGCTTTTGTAAAGTAAATCCAAGATGACAAGTAACTCTAAAACAGGACAATTAAGCCTGTAGGTTAATCATTGACATTCTCCTAACTTATGGACCAGAGGTCCCAACTCTTCACAAAGACATGATTGCACTGTCAAGCTTTTGAATTTTAAAAGGTCTCAACATTGGGTGATTTCACTACTGGGACTGTTTTCTACCTGTATAAGTGGTGTGTCAAGCAACTGTTAAAACAGTAAGAGAGACATCTGATGCTGGGTTTGTATTTTAATGGATTGACTGTTCCACGAATATGCAAGGGCATGGTACTTTTTCTGAGAACACTTGCTCAATAATTTTCAGTAGCAAGTTAATTTTTTCAGCACTACTTGACATAACAGTTACATGTTTCTGCTTGCATTCAAGCTTTATTATATTTTCTCATCTTGCCAGACAGATCACTATAATTTGTTGGTCATCAGTCAATCTTGACATGAACTTGAAAGGCTTGAAAGTAACAAAGAACAGCTAAGAAAATATGTTGTGTAAGCCATTTGAAAGCTGAACTTGTTCTTTGGAACATCTGCATATAATTTATTCTGGTTATGGAAACCATATAAATATTCCTCGATTTTGTGAAAATCAAAAGCACTCTAATGGTTTAAAAAATGCACCACATGGCATTGAACACTTGTATGGTAATTTAATATTTAAAGTTTTCCTCAGAAATTCCTGAGTGGAGTTTACCAATACACTATTATAACAGTGAATGTACTTTATTTTTGTGACTCAGGGGTATGAAAGGTGAATTTGACTGTAATCAGCTTTGAGTCATGATAGGATGCACCTTGTTAAATACACAGCCTGGTAGCACCTATTTTACATTTCACTTCAGGGTTGGGTTTTTTTTAATGGTTTTGACTTCTAGTGGTTGGAAACACCCTTGTTTTCTAATATCAGACACCTATGTTCTGTGGTTAGCCCAGCCTAAGGTCTTTTCTGTGTCATATGGTTTGTATGGTTGTTGTCTTAAGGGATGTTTAGTGAGCAAATGACTTTGCCATTAAATGATATGGCAAAGCAATACAGAATATTGTTCAATACCAAAGACCAATCTCTATAGAAAATAGAATTCTGCATGCTTCAACTTCATGTCATCCTAACATCATTGGGTTTTGGGTTGCAGGTGAATTTTGATTAAAGGTTGCATGTTGTTACCTTTTTCAATATATTTGAAAATAAAAATACGCATTTTCTGACACTTGTTATACTCTAAACATTTAACTACTTATGCTTTAGTTATACAGAAATGCATGAAAATTCTGTGGAAGACATGTCAATAATGCATATGTTTGGTACATGTGAATTTCACTTAAAGTAATAAAATATTTCCTTTTGATTTATGCATGTTTTATATCTAGTACTTGAAATAACAAGCTCTTCTTTATCATTTTAGTAGAAGAATTTTTGCTAAGATATTTGAAGGAAATTGTTTAATTATACAGAATTAGAAATATCTTTAACTATAGCCCAAAATTATTAATTGTATTGTTATATTGGTTTAGAGGTTTTTTAAGCTTTTTATAGAAGATTGAAGGTGTGGATTTTTAAAGAATATTTTTCTAGAAAGTGTTTTTATGTGTAGAGGGATTTTTTTAATACCAGATATAATTTCAAAATTTTTCTTTTCTATTCACAGTTCTTGTAGTTAAGTTAAAATTTAAAAATCCCAAACCTGAGAGATTTCACTGCTTTAAAAATGTGTTGGTTTGTTTTATTTTTTTTAATTCCACTTTTATAAACTAAAAACTTCTAAAACCAAAGATATTTAAATACCAATTTTAGCCATTTCCCACAAAGTCTATTTAATAAAATTAGATTTTTAACTTTTACAGGAATAGGCTTTGACTTTGAGGACTGTTTGGTTTGTTCTTAATGTTGACCCATCAGCTGTCTGTCCAAATATGAATACTGCTCAATTCTTTAGTGAAGAAATAGTTAAAGTAGACAGGAGAACAAAGAAGAGAATCAATTATATCTAATCAAGCCTGTAGTAAGATCCTGATCCTGCAATTAAAATAATTGGAACCGATGCCCAACTCCACACACCTGGAGTGTTTCTGTACAAATGAAGGTTTCAGGCCTTGTAGTTTTCAAAGCTGGACTACAATCCAATCCCAGCTTCATTTGTGCACAGACTGTTCCTTCTCAGTATTACATGTCTAAAAGTTTAGAGGTTGAAAAAAATATGATCAGCAGCAGTAATAACCACATATAATTGTAAATTAAATTGTTCTGGTAAAGTAAAATCTCAAAAGTTTGGGTTTTTTTAGTCGCCCTTTTTTGGAAGATTTCTTACAGGGGAAACAGTCAACTAGTATGCGAGAGTTGAAAGGTCTCTGGGATAGGTACTATTGCCTTAAATTGTTCCTATAGAAATATAAATAAATATAATTAATGCATCTAAGCTTTCATTAGGTTTTTGGGTTTTTTTACATTTAAACATTTTACAATTATAGAAAATTGTTATGGATTGGATTGTCATAGTTAGCCACAGTACGGAATATCTCACTTACCAAGATCCAAGTCTTCTGTAATGTATGTGATTATTTTCGGACAGTGTATATTTTCATAGAAGCTAGTAAAATAATGACTGAAAGTGATAACTCTGTATAATTTCATTGTTTTGCAGTATAAATTAATAGCATATAAGTATAACTAGATAATACCCTTGATTTTTTCCTATTCTTTTTGGACAATTGTGTGTTTGTTTGTTTGTCTAAATTAAAGAATAACTTAGGATATAGCCTAATGGCCATATTCTGTGATTCCATGATTGTATGCTCTATTCAATCTTGGTTCCTCAGTTTTGTTGGAATTCCAAGAAAACTGTCAGACAGTCCACCAATTACTTTTAACTTTGAGTTTATTTTGTTAGTGGTCTAAATGATGATTCAGAATACAGATTCTATGATAAAGAAGATTTAGGAAATGTAGTGGTAAGTTCAGTCCAAAGGTTTGTGAGAATATAATAGATTTAACAAATTAAGGCTAGAACCAAACAGGAGGTGGTAGAAGGGAGGCATGTACTTGTTTAGAATATAACAATCAAAAATGCTGGCTGATTTATAAAGTGTCTTTGAAGATACTTCCTGGTTATTTTTATATACTCATTGCAGTGAAGAGAACTTTTTGGCCTCTGGCAATTTTTCTAGATTAAAAAATGAGAAGTTTTAAAAGTCCTGTTACAGCATCTGTGTGTAGCTAACAATTATAGTCACCACATTTTTTGAAAATATCTTATTAAATATTGATTGGAGTCTGCGTAGAATAGTAACATCAGCTAGAGAACATATGGTGGGTTTACCCTAGCTGGGCACCAGGTGCCCACCAGGCCCCTCTATCACTCCCCACAACCTCCATCAGCACGGCACGCGGGAAGAGAATAAGACAAAAAGAAAAGAGCTGCGGGTTATTATAGATAAAGATGTTATTCTCTACTTCCCATCCGCAGGCGATGTTGGGCCAAGTCCAGGAAGCAGGGCTCCAGAACACGTAGCAGTTGCTCGGAGGATAAGCCGAATGCGCCCCATCGTCCTCCTGCCCTCTCCCTTTATAGCTGACCTGATGTCATATGGTATGGAATATCCCACTGGTCAGCTCAGGTTGTCTGTATCCCCTCCCCCGTCTTGCCCCTGCAGCCTCTGGTGCCATGTGAGTACTGGCAGTCATAACATGGGTGTGTTATTAACACCCTCCAGCTCCCAGTACTGCAGCATGAGGGCTGTATGGGGAAAAGCAGCTCAGCCAGACCTGTAGGATTATTCCTGAAGGAAAGCAGACGTGTCTGTTTTCAGCAAGACTGTATGGGAATAAATTGGGCTGCGGACTACGACCTTGAGGTATGCTTGTGAACGGCAAGAGAGAAAGCACAAAGCAGTGAAGCAAGAAGATAAAGAAGAAGAAAGTAGAAGATAACCAGGATGAGGGGTGGTGATGGAGGCAGTGTAGGATAGCCAATGATGTATTAGTTTAGGACTTGTGAACAGTGTGTGTTTAGAGTAGTTAGCCAATAGCTGTTAATAGTAGCATGTATACAGGAAGAGAAATCGTATATAACCCTGGCAAAAACGTGATTAAAGTGCCCTCAACTTTGATCATATTGGTCCGTGTTGAATTCATTTCCTGCACAGACCCAGTACAGAACAACTCCAATGTTTTGGGTTTGTTATGGTACATCACTGCCATTGGCTAGTCAGTGTTGTTTCTGCATCTTAAATAGTAAGTCAATGACTCATCTGTGTAATATAGGAATGACTGCAGAGTGGCAAGCAATGCCCTTCATTCTAGCCAGACACAAATTTAGGCCTGACTAGTAATTTGGGCATATCACCAACTGTCCAGTATGAATAGCAAATTATTTGCTTAGCTATTGTCAATCCAGACCTCTAATTTATTTTCCTTTGATGCACCTTGTATGTAAAGGATATCATGTTTTACATTGCTTAGGACCTCATAATTTTTAGTAGAACAGGTAAAACATGAACAGCAGTATCCAAAAAATCATCCAGTTGCTCATTCTGAATACCAAAAGAACTACCTACAAGTGTAAGAGAAGAAATTTTAGTTTTATGTGCAGTCCCTGCATAGCTTCCCTTAGAGTAGACGAGGAATGCTTTGCCAACTCTCTGAAAACCCATTTGCATATATTGCATTTAAATGGAAAGCTGTGATACTATTCAGATACTGTCTAAGAACAGAGGTGCTCCAAATCTCTTGAAGGCTGGCATTTAAAGTCCGAGGATAACAGTAGGAATAAGAAATCCATAATTTTGAGGAGGAGAACAGAATAGTCACCTTCAGCAATTCAGACCTGATTTCATTGTTGGGTTGCCTTTCATGCTGTCATGCATTTCAGTTTTGAACATTTATTCTGCAGATTCCTGGAGTTTTTTTTCTGTACCTATCCTGCACCCATCCAGCATGAATTCCCAGAGCTTGTTGAATGCATCCATAAAACCTGTCATACATACATGGCTGCTTTCTTGTGACAGAGTTGCTGCTCCATTTGATATAATTCATCATATTGATCTGTGCTGAACAGGCAACCAATTTAGATGACTTGTGGAAAACTGATGAAGCTAAGATATTTGAAATCATCTCATTGCAGATTGCACATATACACCTTTTTTTTGCTGTTTTGAACTCCATCACCCACTTCAGAAGGAGAATCTATCTAATGTAGCTTAACATTTATAAGCTGAGTAAACAGTCTAACTTAGCTGACCTCTTACACTAAACTAAACAGGGCTTTTTCCTACATGCTTAGCATGTTCATTAACATTACGGCAGCCCAAGACACTTGTCCTCTTCCAAACAGTACCTAGGAATTATTTGAAGGGCAACATAAAGCGACAGCTGTTTTCAGTTGTCAGTATAGATGAGACCATGCTATTATGGAGGAGGTAAGTTTAGCCTTACAATCCTGGTCCATAATATAGCAGTTGGACTCTACTGTTGCCAAAGCCAACAGTCCTGGCCCATTTTTTTTAAAAGTATGAATGTAGGCAAGCTGAGAAACAGCTAAGTGTTTTGCTCAGCACTTCACTATCTACACTCCTATTAAAATTTGGAAGATTAAAAAATGACACTATCTTCAAAATATATCTGTCATGCTAAGTCTTCTGAAACATTAAGGCTGATTTTACCTCCTATGACTGTCTTCTCTCCCTTCCTATATGGTTACCAATCTGTTGGTTTTGAAGCATTTTATTCTATCACTTACCTGATAGTTTATTCATTTATCTTAGAAATTGAATATAGTTTATTAATGAATGCATAGAAATCAACATTTTAAAATGTTCTTTTTTCAGTGTAACTATTTGACAGTAAGTACTGTAGAAACAACCTCATGTTCATACTCTGGTTTTGCCTGCTTAGGTGCAATTTCCATCCCAGTATTTTCTGTCTGGCAACTTATTCTCTCTTTAAACATATATGATAAGAATAATTTTGAGGCCTGAATTTTGTTTAGTGAAAATGTCATGAGCTTGAGGCTACTAATGGCTCTGGACCATAGAACTCACCTCAGCTGTCAGGCAGGTTTCTCCGGTTCAGAGGAGGCTGTGGACATATATGGCTAGTTGGGTTGATGTTACACTAAAAATCAAAATCAAAATGGAGTACTGCACAGCAGTATCAAAAAGTCTCCAGACACAGATTTTTATTCTTTGGTGACACCAGATGAATCTAATCTTCTTTCAGAACCCTTTATTTAATTGAAAATGAATCAGTGCTTTCCCTATTTACATCGGTACTATTCTATATTCTAGAAACAAATTAAGTTTTTCAAGTGTTGTCTTCCCATTTCTACCTCTAATCCAAGCTTCAGGATTATCAGCAATTCATTGCCCATCAAATAAATTGTCCATACTGCCAAAAAACTTGCACACTCCCCTCAAACTAAGATTACAGTATAAAGCCTGTAGAATGTTGTACCCTTACTCAAAAGCTTTAATCTGTAAATATTGCTCTTAGAATCTACTGTTGTCAAAGTCTAATTCCAGAATCCTACCCTAATGTCCTACCGTATCCTAGGTTTAATATCATTTCATAGTGTTCCTACCTTGAGGGTAGGAAGGTTCTGAAGAGGGACCTGAACTGTGTGGATCAATGGGCTAAGGCTAATCATACGGGCTTCAACAGTGGCAAGTGCTGAGTCCTGCACTTGGGCCACAACAAACCCAGGCAATGCTACAGGCCTGGGGAGGAGTGGTTGGAAAGCTGACAGTCAGAAAGGGACCAGGGCTTGATGATCAACAGCTGGCTGAACATAAGCCACCAGTGTGCCCAGGTGGCCAAGTAGGCCGACAGCATCCTGGCCTGCATCAGGAATAATGTGGCTGGTGGGACTAGAGAAGTGATTGTCCCACTGTGTTAGTGGTGAGGCCACACCTTGAGTACTGTGTTCAGTTTTGGGCACCTCAATACAAGAAAGATATCAGGGTGCTGGAGTGGGTCCAGAGAAGGGCAGCAAAGCTGGTGAAGTGGCTTGAGAATAAGTCCTATGAGGAGCAGCTGAGGGAGCTGGGGTTGTTTAATCTGAAGATAAGGAAGCTGAGGGGAGGTCTTATCACTGTCTAGAACTAGCTGAAAGGAGGCTATGGAAAGGTGGGGGTTGGCCTCTTCTCCTAGGTAACATGTGATAGGACAAGAGAAAACAGAATCAAGTTACACCAGGGGAGGTTTAGGTTGGACATTAGGAAAATCTTCTATAGTGAAAGTGTTATCAAAGAGTGGACCAGGCTGCCCAGGGAAATGATTGAATCAGCATTCATGGATGTATTGAAAAAACTGTCTAGGTGTGGTGCTCAAGAATATGATGTAGTAATGGCCCTGGTAGAGTTAGCTAATGATTGGACTGATGTTCTTAAAGGTCTATTCCAACATTTTCTGTGTGATTCTGTATGTGATTAAGGAAACTGTAAGCTTCTAATTCTTGTAAGTAACATTTTTAATTCAAACTAGATGGGGCCCTGCATTACCAGATATCTATTTATCATTTTGGTTGCATTTCAGCTGAAACAATGCATCATTTTTATTGAACAGTTCTTATATGTTCTTGACTGACAAAATGTTGCTTCAGTCTTATGGCCTATTTAAAATTTCCCTAAAAAAACCCCAAACAGAATGACACAAATCAAAACCCCAGAAGCCTGCTTCTCAGTATTAGTACTTAGTATCTCTACCAAGAAATCAAAGGATTCAGTCATGACTAACTTGAAGAAAGAATGGTTGGTCAAAACTGGTACGACATATCATTTGAAAACTTTGCAGCCACAGTGAAGATGTTGATTACAGATTTACAGCCACATGAGTGCAAACTTTCAGTCATGATCCTGCGTTCTTCTTAGAGCCTTCTATGGCTTTGTATCTGTGACTTTTAGACATTACCTAAAAGTTCCCATCCCACTACAGGAAATTATTCTCTACAAGGAAGAAAATTTCACTTCTAAGAAACTCCAACCAGTGCAGAATTAAGGTATATGTCTCTTCAGCAGTATGCACTATCACAGACACTTCACTAGTCCTCTGCTTTGTGCAACTGTCTTTCTGTAGAATATAACATTAAATGTAAGGAATATGGACCTTTGTTCAAGATATAACGATAACTTCCTAAAAATAAATAAAAATTATAGCTGAATTATGTTCTTATGCATAATGCACCTTAAGTCTTGCACTCCTTTGTCCTTAATTTACCCCTCCACAAATTACAGCTGTTTGTTTACAGGTTGCATATAATGCAGTGAGTTGAATTATTTTTAGATATGTCTTAAAAGACATATAAAAGAGTATAGATATTATTATTCATATATCTCTAACTGGAAAATTTCCAATACTATATTTATGGTTTCTGAGTATCTCATAGGATTTGTGGAGTTAGTTAGGAATTTCAAATGAACTAACTCTTGTGCAATGCATTTTTTACACTTAGTTCCTTTTTGAGGTGTATTCACATTTTGCTTTCATTCTTCAGTGTTGTTATTCACACTACCTAGTCTCTTATTCAATTTTTTATGTGAATCATTTGCTTTGAGGAGTGTCCAAGTTTTGACAGACATTTTTCTACCAGTCTTAAGGGAAATTTGACAGACAATTGGAGCATGAAAACAGGCACATTGGTGTTGCAGAGAGAAGCTCTGCTACAGCAGTCTTACACCCACTGGGCATTTCAAAACTGCAGATTTAATGAAACAGATGCAACAGATCTTGGAAATATTCTCTGGAAAAGAGAAGACAGCTCATAAACATGAATGTTTCTTGCATGAAGTGCAACAGAATCCAGTTCTGATCCTAGTTTTATTGATGAAAAAAAGACTATGATGCTACATTCAGAAATGTGATGGTATTTTAAACTGCTATCAGTGTCTTCATCCTTGTCCATAGCTATTTATTGCAACTGCTTGGCTAGAGGTCAGTGACATGAAGAACTGAGTCAAGAGAACAAAACAGACCATGTGAATACACCTAGTCTGCTTCAATACAAAGTCAGTAATTTTAGTTTACAATTGAAAAATTGTTATGGAGTGACCATTTTTTCTTAATCTATTTTGCTTTATTTGGTACCAATCTGTCTTACACAACAGCCTGGTATATAGATATAAGATAAAGGGCATGTCAATAGGATATAACACTATTTTATAGAAATACTCAAGTTTGCACTTGTTATGCTTATGCAATTATGTAGCTCCTAATTCCAAAGTCATTTCAGGTAGCTGTGTTCATTAAGCTATTCTCTGTTGATCCCATTGTAGCCATAGAATGCCACGGGTTGGAGGGGACCTCCAAAGGTCACCTAGTCCAACCTCCCTGCAGTAAGCAGGGACATCCTCAGCTAGATCAAGTTGCTCAGAGCCTCATCAAGCCAGACCTTGAATGCCTTCAGGGATGGGACCTCTACCACCTCCCTGGGCAACCTGTTCCAGTGTTCCATCACCCTCATAATAAAGAACATAATAATGTCCAATCTATATCTACCCTTCTCCATTGCCTCTCATCCTATTGTTATGTGTCCTTGTAAACAGCCACTCTCCACCTTTCTTTAGGCCCTTTTCAGGTACTGGAAAGCTTCTATAAGGTGTCCCTGGAGCCTTCTCTTCTTCAGGCTGAACAACTCCAACTCCCTCAGCCTGTCCTTGCAGGAGAGCTGTTCCAGCCCTCTGATCATTTTTGCGGACCTCTGGACCTGTTCCATCACATCCATGTCCTTCTTCTGTTGAAGGCTCCAGAGCTGGACACAGTAGTCCAGGTGAGGTCTCACAAAAGCAGAGTAGAGTGGCAGAATCATCTCTCTCAATCTGCTGGCCATGCTTCTTTTGATGCAGTCCAGGATGTGATTGGCCTTCTGGGCTGCAAGTGCTCATTGTTGGCTCATGTCCAGCTTCTTGTCCACCAGAACCCCCAAGTCCTTTACCGCAGGCCTGCTTTCTATCACCTCATCCCCCAGAATGTATTGATAATGTGGATTGCTTCGACCCAGGTGCAGGACCCTGAACTTCGCCTTCTTGAACCTCATGAGGTTCACCTGGACCCACTTCTCCTACATGTCCAGGTCCCTCAGGATGACATCTTATCCCTCTGGTAGATCAACTACATTCAGCTTAGTGTAGTCTGCAAATTTGCTGATGGTGCCCTCAATCACACTGTCTATATCATTGATGAAGATATTAAACAGTACTAGTCCCACTATGGACGCCTGAGGGAAACCACTTGTCACTGATCTCCATCTGGACTCTGAGCCATTGACCACTGCCCTCTGGATGTGACCATCCAGACAATTCCTTATCCACTGAACAGTCCACCCACCAAATCCATAACTTGGAGAGAAGGATGTTGTGGGGGAACATGTCAAGGGTCTTGCAGAAGTCCAGATAGATGGTGTCCATTGGTCTTCTCTTGTCCAGCGATGTAGTCAGTCCATTGTAGAAAGCCACTGGGTTGGCCAGACAGGCCTTGTCCTTAGTGAAGCCGTTCTGGCTGTCTCAAATCACCTTTTGGTCCTCCATGTGCCTTATCAGAGCTTCTAGGAGAACCTGTTCCATGATCTTTCCATATCCTAAGAGCGTTTAAGACCAATGAAGTACACATAAGTATGTTCCATGTAACAATATGTTTGAGTTCATATGTCACTGGAACAGTATAGATTTAATGAAGATAATATTCTTTTTATGTATTAATAGAGAGAGAGACGTTATTGTATGAGCAAAGTGGACAATGAGAAGGATTTCCACCCAGGAAAAAAAAATGCAGTAGCTTGACATTCTGTTAGCACAAAAATAATGAAAATACACTACTTTTGTAGCACCTGACATCTTAAAAAAAATACAAATGAATAAAGTTGTTATTTTGACATTTCATATGCAATTTCAATATATGAACACTATTACAGTAAAATTTCTAGTTAAGTAATGATGCTATTCTTTAACTGTATCCAATCAATCTGTCCCAACCTTCACTAGAATTGCAGCTGTGTTGCCCTCAGCTGCCTTTCTCTGTAGCTGATCTTGGACCTGCACTTCAGGTGTATTGGCTCAATGGCACTTATGACCCATGGTTGCATGATCAGTAGCCAGTTTTTATTAGTCCGGAGAACAGATGTGTGTTCGTGGTCAGTCTGATGAAAAATCAAGACATGCCAGCAGATGTGAAGTATTCACTTGCTATCTCAAGAAACATTTATGAAAAGATTTTATCAGTTTTGTCACACAAGTGACAAGGTACCTACAGCTCATAAAATACCATACTGCTTGATGAATCCAGAATTATTTTCCTTTCCTAATAAGCAAATTATTATTTTTAGTATGAATATGAAAGACCTACAATGTAATATATATTTTTTTATATGAGAGCATTTTTAGCTTTCATGAGCATTTCATTTATGTGATTTAAAGCATTTAAAGACAGAAAGCACTGAGAAGTGTTGCTTTGAGCTGTGAAATTCTGATACTGAATATATTTTAGATCTTGTCTAAAATTTTTGCTTTCAAGGTTATGTCTATAAGTGCTTTGCTTGCTGTTTTGGCAACACCTGACACATTTCACAAGTTGTATCTCATAGTTTTCTCTGATGTAACAGAAACAGAAAGATCAAAGAGCAGGTTCTCATTATTAATGGATCAAATGGATTCTTTTCCCTTCAGGGATAGTTCTTTAATGTCAAAATATTTGTCTGTTACCATCTTGCACTGGACATTTATTTTATGCACTCAACTATTTGTGTTCTATTTTCATGTAAATTAACACAACCAAAATTATATGCCAGAGGGTATAGGAAAAATACCCCATGTCAAGTAAATGCTGACATCTGCCTCGACCAGCAGCATCTGTCCATTTCAGAATCCAGGATGACTGCCAGAACTCCACTGGTCTTCGTGTGTTGATATTGACACTAGGCATTGACACTAGGCATGAGAAGAAGAAACTTAGCAATGCATAGAATTACATGGCAAAAAGGCACTTAACAGAGACTCTCCCTAATTCATTATTTTAAAAACACTCTGAATGTTTAAATGTGTTCCTGTAAGGCAAAGATTTAGTCACAAGGCCCTCAGAAAGCTCAGAGCTGTAAAATGAAATGTATCACCCAGTAAAAAATATGCATTACGTTCAGAATATAAACATGCTTTTACACTTACAGATGAAATTCAGCTGCATAGTCTCCATTTGAATACTAAATAGAACTTCATAACTTAAGTTTGTAAACCAGTTGACAATTTTGCATATCAGGGTAGAAAACCTACACAACAGAAGTTATCATAAAATTAAATTGGGAAGGAAATTTTGTTGTGGAACATACTGATATTCCTTTGACAATTATTACATGTTCTGGCTATGAATACCTACTCTGCATCTGAGTCTTTTAAATATTTTAGATTTAAGGAACCAAACCTTTAGGTAAGTAAATCTTCCAAGTGCTATGGCAAAGTTGCACACCATTGCCTCACAAAGTGCTTTGGCAGAGTAAAGACAAAATAAATCTAACATCTTTCAACTAACACTACCTTTTGTATGTATCCTAATTTAAATTCAGTAACACTAATTCATGCCACTACAAAATAATTTGAGAATGTCTACAAGTATAAATTAAACTTTTAGTGGATGAACTTAAGTTGTTCCAAGTAAAATTTTTCTTCACAAATCTTGCTGGATTTAGTATACAAAATATTGTAAATATTTTATTTTTTATTTTTTTTAATTTTATTTTATAAATAGATATACTCTAAGGAAAAATAAACGTAATGTATACTGAACTGATTGTCTGCAGAGGACAATACACATTTTAAATAAAAAAAAAATGTCTGAAATTTTGAGATTCTGCAAACTCTCGGGGCAATCTGCTCTAATGCTTGATTATCATCATGGTAAAAATCTTTTTAATTATATGCATCCTGAACATCCCTTGTTTCAATTCAAACTTGTTGACTCTTACCCTCCCATACTGCACCACTGTAAGGAGCCCATATCCATCTCTTGGATGAACCCTCATAGGTGTTGGGTATCTTCTAGGTGCTACCAAAATCATCCCTTTTCCAGGCTGACCCAGCCCCAATCCCCCAGTCTCTCCTCATGAGACATGTGCTGCAGCCCCATTTAGTGCTTTGGGGATGCTCCCCTGAGGTGCCTGCAGTTTTTCTGTATCTTTCCTATTTTGGAGCCCAAAACTCAATGTTATATCTAGATGTAGTCTGACGAGTGCCACATATCAGGGGATAATCCCTTCCTTTAATTTTCAGGCTGTGATACTGTCAATACAGCCCAGGAACTTGAGCACATTTGCTACTAACACACACCAGGGGTTCATGGTCAGCTTGCTGCCCATCACCACCAAGTCCCTCTGCACCACAGCTTCCCAGTACAGAGTCTGGATACAGCATTTTGCTTTTTCTGTATTTGTCTTTAAAATGATTGAATAAAAAAGTTTTGTTCCTCCTCTCCCCTTCTTCCTTTTCAGAGAACCAGTGATCTTGGATAAATGTGCACTTTTCTAGAAGAAATTATGAGACAATAAGGAGACAAGAGATGACAGCCAGCAAACTAAAATATACCCTTGTCATCTGAGGCCATTATCTTTCTCAGTTCTTTGATACCACATCCATGATTTCTGTCTGCAGTAAGTAATTGCAAATAGTTTAAAAGATAACTATAGAAATGAATGATCCATGATCTATCTCTTGAGAAAGCTGTTTTCCTTTCCTACCAAATAATATGATGTATAATTCTTTTGTTTAATATAATATCCATTTTAATGCACACTTAGGTATTCATCTGGCAGACACCTTAACTATAACTGCATAGCTACTCTCCATGAATTCCGGGAGAAATCTCTATGTTTAAATCTTGCTTGTAAGTCTCCACATGACTGTACCCAAATGTTGGTTGCATTTATGATTCATGTATGATTATATACATTAACACATATATTATTAAGGATATACATTAACAGAAGTAGGACCAGGGAGAATCTCCATCTGTTATTGAATGAGAAGGGAAACATAGTGAGCAAGGATAAGGAAAAGGCTTGGGTATTTAATGCCTTCTTTGCCTCAGTCTTTAATAGTAAAAACAGTTGTCCTCTGAGTGCCCAGCCCCCTGAGATGGAAGACAGGGACAGGGAGCCGAATGAAGCCTCCATAATCCAAGAGGAAATAGTAACCGACTACACCACAGATTTTAAAATACAAGTTTCATTTGTTTTGAAGTGGAATAATTTTTGTTTTCCTCCATAATAATAAGGTAACTTTTCATGCCAGTTTATATGAGATTTAGTAAGTACTACATTATATGTTTGTTAAACTGAATTTCACACAGATAGGTTCTACTGATTCCAAACTGCTAATAATAACTGTTTAGGTTATTCAAAAGTAACATTGAAAACCAAGGTCAATTGTATTTTATTTTTCTGACATTTAAGAGAACTTTATTTTTGTTGAAATATCTGGTCTATATCCATCTCAAACGGATTCTTAAGTCTGTGCCAGAAGAAACTATTATTAGGTCTACAGCACGGAGTTAAAAGAAATTATGTGTAAATAAATGTGCTTAAAATGCAGCTTTATGGGGTTTTATTATATCTATATAATCAACCTTATATTCCAATCATTTTAATTCCCTTAGCGTAAATGGAATATTGAAAACATTCATTGCATTATCAACTGACCAGCAGGGAAGTTATAATAGAATGATTGTATGATTGCTTTAATTGATACTTTTGAAGTAATATTCTCTGCATCATAATTTGTACCACAATCTAATATGGAATTTCTCATGACTATTACCAGAAAGATTTTGGATTAGTGCATTATTTTTAACATCTTCACCAAAATCTCTCATTTGTAGCAATGTAATCAATACAGGACATTAACTTCAATGCCTCCTTCTAATGACTTTTTCCATACTGCTCTGCCTCTTGCCTAAAGCAGATGAATATTTTAATAATGCGCTCTCCCACAAAAAAAAATGTAGCTGGCCTTCTGTGTGTACTTAGGCATAGGGTCATTCCTCTTGGAATTCTTGTTTGCTTACTTTTCCAGATTGTCAAGGTACCTCTGAATAGCCACAAAACCATGTGATATATCAGCCATTAATCCTAGATTTCTGTCCTCTGTAAACTTGCTAAGGATGCATGCTGTGCCATCATCCTGATCACTAATGAAGTTGTTGACCAGCATTAGCCCCTGTACGGACCCTGGGGAACAGCACTTGTGAGGAGGTTCTAGATGGATGTCATGATCACAACCCTTTGAGCCCAGCAGCTCAGTCAGTTTTCAGTCCATTTATCTATCCTGAACTTATCAATGAAGACATTACATGAATCAGTATCAAACATTTCATTTAAAGTCAAGATAAGGAACATACACTGGGCTCCACCGATCCTCAAGGGAGTGATTTTCCCTTTTAAGTCTATATTGCATGTTCTAGGTCTCTTCTCATCCTTCATGTGTGTAAATGGTTTCCAGAATTATTTGCTCTATCACCTTCCCATGTGAGGTTCACTTGCCTGTAGCTTACCAGATCTTCCTTCTTTACCTTCTGGAAGATGACAGCAACATCTGTTTTCTAATCATCAGGACTCTCCCTCAATCGCTATGACCTTATGAAGATACTTGAGAGTATCCTTGTAATGAGATTGGCCAGTTCCGTAGTACTTCTGGATGCATTTGATCACATTCTATCAACTTCTGTACATTCACTTTGTTTAAATGATCCCTACTCTGATCCTCCTCTACCAATGGCAAGTCTTCCTTGCTCTAGACTCTGGCACTTATCTTTAAGGTCTAGGATTCCTGACAGCTGTTTTTACAATTAAAGACTGAAGGAAGAAGGCATTCAGTACCTTGGCCTCCTCCATGTCATTTCTCACCAGACTTCCTGCCCCATCCAACAGTTGATCCATGTTTTCCCTAGTCTTCCATTTGCTACTGATATACCAGTAGAAACCAAGATCTGGCAGTATCCAATGTCATCCCTGCTTCCACCTCTTGTATACTTCCTTTTTATGTCTGTTCCTTTAGTGAAAAGCTTATTCATCCATGTAGACATTCTGCCACCTTCGCTAGATCTCCTACACCTTCAGATGAACTTCAGTTTATCTTGGAGGAAGTCACCTTGAAATTCAAACAGCTGTCCCTCTTCTCTCTAGGATTGTACTCCATGGGATTCTTCCAAGCAGGTCACTGAGAGGTCACCTGCTATTCGGAAGCCCAGCGCTGTGCCCCTGCTTTTTGCCTTGTTTCCTCCTTCCGTGATCCTGAACTCCACTGTCTCATGGTTGCTGCAGCCCAGCTTTCATGTCATCAATCAAGTTCTTCACTGTTTGTAAGTATCAGGTCCAGTAGATAACCCCTTCATCAGCTCTTCAATCACCTGATTCTGTGATATAACAAACATGCTTTTGTGTTTTAATTTCTTTTTAATGTCATCATTGTAGGAAACTATGCCACGAACAACAGTGAAAAGGTTAAACAGTTAAGGAACTTCATTTTGTTGTGACAAACACTATCACAATCCACTTGTTTAAGTGTCAAATATCATTTAAATAAAACTGTGATGTAGTAAATAGAGCAAATGAACACAAGAGAGTATTTTCAATAACTCATTTTTACATACTACATCACTTATTGTTAATAATTCCTTTTTTCACATGAATTCACAAAAAAACAAGAAAAAAGTCAAAAAATAATGAAGAAAATGGCTGCTTTTATTTCTAGCAAACAATACTATAGTGAATAATCTATTTCATGTAAAATGTCTACTACTTATAGACAGATAATATGTACTTCATTAGTCCTGACAAGCAATTACATTCTCTCCTATATGACATCAGTTTTGACCTACATTAATACTTAATAAAGTTTCATTTTGCCAAAGTTTTGGAAGACAGAAAGCCTACAGAACAAATTCAGGACCAAGTACCAGTAATTTTCTTCTCTGGTCAAGTTGTACTAAATGTGACTAGGAACAGCCAAGATGATTTACCAAGTGTTAATTGAACTAATTGCATTGAAATGTCTGGCTCTGTGAATAAGTAGAGAGAGTTGTTTACTTTGTTGTATGTTTTGACTTTATCAAGGCCTTCAGTCCTTGCTCCAATTAACAGTCTAATACTACTGGTATTCCTTAAGAGTCAATTCTCTTCTTCCTAAAGAGGCCTGTAATGAGAGCATCATGACCTTGCCTCAATCAAGAGGTGAGGCAATGAACTATAGCCAGCGGCAATGCAAGGCTGAGTGTGACAAGCCTTGGCATGGCTGTGGGAGAGGAATGAAACACCTGAAACTGCTGGAAAGGTACAGTGTGACTGGTCATGAACTGAATTGAATGTATCATGTGCCAACACATGCCTATGTCACTAGTGGAGATGGGGAAAAGCATTATCAGGCAGATGCTTGACACCACCTGGAGGAAAAGGAAAGTGGGAAAGATACCACCTGGAGGCAAGGGAAAGTGGGGAAGGGTTACATATTGGTGCCCAGCATAAAGACTGGTGGGAGCAGGAATTGCCCTTGCCTGAGCTTGACTGAGGGGAGGTAGGGGCATGTCTCAGGGAACTATAGATGTGTATGCATGTGTGTGTAAAATTTTCCCTGGCAAAGCCTATCTCTTACTTGGTCTACTTAGTAAATTGACCTTAGAAGTGTCATGTTGCCTCTTCCTTTTCTTGCCAGGAGAAGGTTGATAAAGTTTAGTGTTTTTATTAGTTATCTAGACAACAGATTCAGGTACACCCGTAGGACCCAGAAGGTCTCACTCACAGTATTTAATCTGGATACACACAGAGTCTAATATTTCACAAATAATTTATTTTACATATAGAATTGATTAATATCTATAGTTTTAATCATTATGTAGGCCTTAGGCTCTGGGAGCTCAAATTAGTGATCGATTTTCAATGTATTCATCTTCCACTTAATGACTTTTTTTATTAATGTTAGATTAATATATTACAAATGCAGCTCTTATTTCACAGCTTATTTATTTATTTAATTTCAAATGAGAAGTCAAGGGCAATGCAGGCAAAACAAAAGACCTCTCAGAAGAGTGTAAGGACATGACGTGGGAATAAATATTCAGCCATATGATCTCAGTTGAGGTTGTAGGCTCAACTGGAAACTCTGTTATGCATCATGTTGCATACTATCCACATAAAAAAATTAAGGCACAGAAAGGAATGGATTCAGAAATGAGAATTGCATCAGTGACAGTTTCTCTCTAGGAAAGTACTGTGTATCATCTTCAGTTATACTAAGACCTAATAAACTACCTAGCCCTTCCCCTATGAGCTCATGCCTTAAAGAGGCACCATATTGCAGTTGCTTATGTGAAAGTGCAGAAAATAAAAAAGAACTGCTCGCAAACTATGAGCATAAATATTTAAGCTGTAATGTATTTTCTCCTAATATAATACAAAAATATTGTGAGTCATAGCTAATATATTGTGAACTATTCACTAAACAGATAAAGACAGTGTGCCCATTCTTTATGAGGAAAAAACGCCTTTCTCATTTAGATTTTTTATGTAATTAAATATACAAGTTTACCGTTGAAGTGCTTTAAAAAAAAACAAAAAAACCCCAAACCCTATTTTTAAAACAGAACCATTGTAAAATGTTCATGTCAATCATTAAGCATGTAAACACACTGATAAGTTTTCTTAATTTCAAAGATGAGTTGTCAGTCAAGTTCAGATGATATTCAGAGCCGTAGAATGTATATTCAGTTATCTCAAATCACAGATTATTTTCTATGACACTTTTAGACCTTAATTAAAATAATTTAATTTAAATATGAAACATAGGCTGAGTTAATTGTTCAAAATACCTGCAGGTGAAAATAATACAATTTTTTTTCTATGAAGCTTCCACAGAATGACTAAATTCTACAGGCTGTGGTCAGCAACAAATGACTAAGACCATTTGGAGCAAATTCTGGGATCTGATAAAGATCCCACAGAAGTCAGGGGCAATCTCTCCATGGTCTTCATTCACATTTGGCTTCAATATGATTTGGGTATAGTTTATTTACTTTTCATCATTAGATAGCTGGATAACTTCTGGCATCACAGCCTTTAACTGCTAAGTAGAATAACTTTAACTGATATTTAGCATAATACCAGTCTTCTTCAGCTTTCTTGAGAAATCCATATCCATACTTTGTTTTCAGTTTTTCTGTTTGATTCCCTCTGATACATTTCATTAATGTATTTTATTACAAAAGAGGGCCTGCATTTGGATTTTCTCACTCTGAAGGCATCTGTAACACCTCCAGGCATACTCTGATGTTTTTTCAAGACCACCCAACACATGAATTCAGCATTTCAGGAAGATAGAGTACTAGACTGACTCTGATTTAGTGCAGCCAGTAGTCTAATTATATGGAGTCTATTATACACAGAGGATTTGTGGTTTTCCATTTTTACAAGTCTCTTAATTGATTGGTTGGTTGGTTGGTCAGCAGAGTTTCACTGTTGCTGCATAGTACTGCTGTGTTTTTTTAATTGGAAGGCCTATAGCAGCCTACTGCTACAGGCAGGGGGTTTTGGAGTGTCAGGAAGAAAATATACAGACTTTCTGAACTTTCTTAAGTAACTACATCAGAGAAGAGGCTTTCCACTGGGAACAGTAAGGCTTCTTAAGGACTCTCTTTAACGTGTAACTGAACCATGACCTTCCCTTTCATTCATTTTCACAGTTAGGATCTGAAGCTCACACATGCATCCATGTAAACAAGGTGCTAGTATAGAAAACATGGAGAGGATTCAGTACAAACTAAATACCTGGGTATTAACCTAATTTCTTAGAGTAGTAGTCACAATTCCAAGATGGAATTCCATCTTAAAAATAAGTTTAAGATATCCTCTATCAATATGCAATATACCCTGCTGGTATTAATTCAAATGGGAAATTTGGCGATGAATCTTAAATATCAAATGAAGATATCTAAAACATAACTTGTCTAAACGGGTCTCCTAACTGATTTCAGAAATACTCTGTTCCAGGCATGATATGGGACAATCAAAACTATGACTTTGCACAGTTGCTTTTTTTTAGGGACAACAGTATTATTTATGTCATCTCTAAATTCAGTTATTTGAACAGAATATTCTTCCATTCATTGCTTTTCATCAAATTTAAATATCTTCATATGTCTCCATTCCATGCCTATAGAATAATACTGCCCAGAAGTTGGTGTCTCATCTCAACCTCTCATATACACCTGACAGCTGTGTCCTTCTTCATCAAGATTACAGCTCCTTTTTCTCATGTATTTTTCATATTATAAATTCTATGTGATAATATGTAAAGCTGAATCGTATTTCTTCCTATAACCATTTTGCACACATGCATAAATTGTGTGGATAAAATACGATAGTGTCAATGTTTTAAGCCATGTCCCAGAAAAAATGCAATATTCTAACTCAGTCTATCTTAAAGATTTTATAGTGTTTAATGTTCTCTTCTTTGTTCTTCAACTGGTAGGTCTAAGTACAGTCAGCTTTCATAAAGCACAGACTCTGGAACATACTCAGCTTCACAGAAGAATCTAGTTACCTTTCAGTGTGTTTCTGTTGGTGCTTAATAAATGCTAGCTAATGAATAAAAATATAAAAAGATGAAGGTGACTTCAACTAATTAACATGTACTTTTAAATTATGTTTTCAGCACAGATTTCTAAGAAACTATATAGATGTGTTTTATTGTGATTTTAATGATTTTTAAACAATGTTCTTTATATATTGCAAATGCAGCTATAATGGACTGAATGTGTGCTTAGTCCCTAATGGGACTTCTGGCAGTCTAATGCAGAGTATTAGTAATGCTAGTATTTTAGATTTGCAATAGATCATAGGCACTTTTTTTGATATTCAAAGGAGTTACTTCATTGGATTCCCAAAAGTAATAGATTTAAAAAGTTGAAGAAATCTTCTCTTCATCCTTCCTCCTGTTTGTATCACAACTAAAAGCAATTATTATTCTGGGACAGAGAAGAAGGATGGCCATTAAGGCATTTGAGAGAGAGTTCTTGGGGTATATAGATGTTACAAGAGTATAGGTTGTGTACTTCTTACTCAGACTTCACAGTGCTCTAAACATCATTAAACAAAAAAGACTTTGAAAAAAGAGATGCAGTATAAGTATGACAAAAAAACCCTATTATGAAACAGTAAGTTTCTCTCTGAGCTATGGTTATTAAATTTCCAAGAGCAATAATTAAACTATATGCTAACTTTATACTGTATAGTTCTTTTAATGACACATGATTAATATCAGTATATGTAATTTACCTTAAAAATGCTGCTTTCTGGTGTCTACATAATCACTTCAGTCACTGTGTATAAACAGGCATTGAAATCTTCCTTCTCTGAGTATTCCACCATCCTGTGGAATCTGAAATAATGAGCTGTACCTAAAACTAAATCAAATTACCTAAAAATAAATTAATTACCTAAAATAATACCATACTGGTAAAAAAAATCAGCAAAACTGTAGTAATCTGAAAGGAATGGGACAAAAGTTCTTCAGTGATGACACACCAAAAAACAGAGAGAAATTGAGAGGAAAAGAAATAAGAGATACAAATTACAGTTAGAAGGAAAGATTAATGACCTGTAGAGAACATTAAAAAGAAGAAATAAAATTGCTTGGAGGGAATATGAAGGAACAGAGGCACATATCTACTGCATCACAGATATGAAAAGGAAAACAGTAACACCTTTTAAAAATGTAATATAGCACTGTGCAAATTCTTGTTTTGGTAATTCACTGAATACAAGAAAAAAAACTAATTTTAGGAAAAGCAAAGAAAATAAGATGATGCTATTTGAAGTTACAATGTCTACACTTCTGTAGACAGTATTCAGTCAGAATCTTTTGTGCTTCAGAATAACCATTTACCACCTTGGTTTAAAAAAACCAATCCTCACTGCTTGGGCAGGTTACACATAATTCTCACATTGTGGAAACATTTTTCACCTTTCTAGACAACATTAGGGATTAGTCTGATATAGTATACTGAACAAAGTAGATTAATGATACAGTCCAGTCTGACACTTTCTCTAATATGTACATGGAGTATTTGGTCATGTTCTCACTCCACAGCATTGCATAAAACAAGTACAGCTCTCTAGTAGCAAAGGATCACTGAAGGAATCAAACTCAGATGGTCCAATGATCTTAAGGGAAGAATAGTTAAAGGACTATGATTACCATCAGTGTTAATAATTGCTATTATTGGTTTCCTTGCTGAAACAATTATGTTGCTTGCTTCAGAACCACACAACTAGGATGTTTTTCAGATTAACATAATAAAAAATATATGTTGTCTTAAACCATAAATACTTCCTCTTTTAATTAATCACAGAGAATATTACTTTAATTCAGAACTCATGGAAATTTCTATCTCAAATAGAACTGCAATGTTCAGTCATTTTGTCCTGATAATATGACCTACTTGCAAAGAACTGTTCTATAGTGAAAATTTGAAAATAAATCTAACTCCTGTAAGTCTACAGAATAACCTTCTATTTGTTTATCTACATTTAAAATGTCTTAAGTTAATGATTGCTGATTTGTTCTGTGCTGAGGAACTGCTGTTCCTGTTTAATCTTTTAATTGTTTTATTCCTAACACACAAACTCCCTGGATAATTCCGCTAAATATAACAGGCCAAAATCTCAGAGATAAAATCAAAAAAGCACAGTTTCACTGAAGTAAGAAAAGTATTTAGCTACCTAATCACTGATGGTAGTGTACACCGCTCTCAGTTGATAATGTAGCTGATAGGATTAATGTCCCATCTAAATCAATGAAATTTTTTTCTAGTACTCTTTTATTATTCATCTTCCAATCTCTTCTGATCTCACTGAATTAGAATAAGTAGTCATCTCACATGGTAGCCACTTCTGTAATGAAACATAAAGAATAAGAAAAATATTATTGACATGAAAATCAAGAGGCTTATACGGAAACACTACTGCCTGAATTTCACAAATATAACTTTTAAAAACCCTATAGAAAGTACTTGATCTTCCTTATAAATATGCACATCAGAATATCTGAATTTTAGAGGGTAAGGGAGTACTTAATTTTAATGTTATGTATTTCGACTTTCTATAGCTCTGATATACAATAAATAACAGTGTGAGATGTGATATACTAATTCAATGGTAAAGTAGACTGGTCTAGAAAAAATGTACAGCAGGGGTACCCTCATTCTTTTATGCATATCAGTAACTTAATTGTGTGTTGTAACACATAACTGTTACGTTAAGCGTACAAAAGTCCTGAAAGATGAGACCAGTATCACTGTTTCTCATATATTTTAAATAACTTTTCCAGCCACTAGGATGAAGTTGTCTTCTCTGTCCTCTCTTCCATCTTTCCCTTTATTCCTGGGAATACAGGGGAACTATCTTACCTGAATTAACTTGATGGTCTCCTGAGAATAATGGTTCTCTCTAGAATCAGAGAAAAATTAAACTGAAGGAGTGCACAGATCACTAAAATGTATCTCCCTTCTCCTCCTCAGTCATATCAATAAAATCAACAAACATTCTTCTCTTCTTCCAGTCACAGGCAGTGACACTGGAATGAACAGATGAACACAGGCTTTTAATACATGTCTCTGTAGCTGGTGTCACTGCAACAATTTGGCTTTTTTGACAATGGGATGACCTATACAGCACCAGGCTTGCAGGCATCAAATAGGAGACTCCTTTCTTAAAGGGGGAAGAGAGTCTTCACACAACAGATTGCAGGGCTGATTGACAGGGCTTTAAACTAGATCTGAAGCTGGGTGGGAAGAGAATGTAACCGGATTTACTAGAGAGGCCCCTGGGTGTAGTAGCTCAATGCCTGTGGTGCAGTGTGCTACCATTTTTGAGAACAAAAGGTCTTCCACCCCTCAAGGGTGAAAACTATGTGTTCAACTCCCTCTCTGAAATGCTTATGCCAATGCACACAACATGGTGAATAAGCAGGAGGAAATGGAGATCTGCATTAGGTCACAGGGCCATGATCTCATTGCAGTTACTGATGGTGGAATAGCTTTCATGACTAGAATGTTGTCATGGATGGCTATGTACTTTTTAGGGAAGATAGACCAACAAGGTGAGGTGGTGGAGTTGCTTTTTATGTGTGAGAGCAACTGGAATGTATTGAGTTCTACCCAGGGGGTGGGAATGAAGAACATGTTGAAAGCTTATGGGTAAGAATTAAGAGGCACACAAATATGGGTGAAACTATTGTGGGTGTCTACTACAGACCACCAAACCAGGAGGAAGATGTCAATAAGGCCTTCTACAGACAGCTGGAAGTAGCCTCAAGATCACATGTCCTGATGGTCTGGTCAGGGATGTGAAGGTTGAGGCAGCCTAAGTGGCAGTGATCATGACATGGTAGAATTTAGTATTATAGAAGGAAGAAGCAGGGCAATAAACAGGATTGCAATCCTGGACTTCAAGAGAGATAACTTTGTCTTTTTCAAAGACCTACTTCGAGGAATCCCTTGGGCTAAGACTCTAGAAGGGGCCGCAAGAGAGATGGTTAATATTCAAGTATTACTTCCTCCAAACTCAAGATAAGTGCGTTCCTTCGAGTAAAAAAATCAAGTAGAGGAGGCAGGAGATCAGCATGGATAAGCAAGAACCTGCTGGAAAAACTCATGTGGAAGAAAGAAATTTACAGTATGTGCAAAAAGGGACTGGTTTCTTGGGAGAATTATAGGGTTTGTAGGGATGCAACAAGGAAGGCCAAGGCCCTCTTGGAATTAACTCTGGCAATCGAAGTAAAATAAAACACAAGCTTCTTCAAATACATCAGTGGTAAAAGAAAGAATAAGGAAAATATGTACCCACTGCTGAATGAGGTGGGAGCCCTAGTGACAGTGGATGCAGAGAAGGCAGAATTACTGCATGCCTTCTTTGCTTCAGTCTTTACTGCTAAGATGAGCCCTCAGGAGTCCCAGACCCAGGAATTAAGAAAGCCTGGAGGGAAGAAGACTCTCCACTGGTCAATGAGGATTGGGTTAGAAATCACCTAGATAAACTGAACATGCACAAATCCATGGGTATCGATGGGATGCATCCACAAGAGCTGAGTGAGTTGCCTGATGTTGTTGCTCTACCACTCTCCATCATTTCTGAAAAATCCTCGTAGAGGTTCCTGAGGACTGGAGGAAAAACAATGTCACTCCAGTCTTCAAAAAGGGCAAGGAGGAAGACCCTGGAAATTACAGACCAGTCAGCCTCACCTCCATCCCTTGAAAAGTGATGGAGCAGGTCATTCTGAAGATCATATCTCATCACATGGAGGAAAAGAAGGTTATCAAGAGTAGCCAGGATGCATTTACTAAAGGAAAGTCATGTTTAACTAATCTGATATCCTTACAGGATGGTGCGACTAGATGGAGGGACATGCAGGGAGGGCAGTGGATGTTGTCTACCTCGACTTCAGCAAGGCTTTTGACACTATCTCCCATAATATCCTCGTAGGTAAACTCAGCAAGTGTGGGTTAGAAGAGAGATGGGTCTCCCCAGTTCAGGAGAGATAGAGAAATACTGGAGAGAGCCCAAAGGAGAGCTACGAGGATGATTAAGGGACTGAAACATCTCTCTTATGAGGAAAGGCTGAGATACCTGGGGCTGTTTAGTCTGGAGAAGAGAAGACTGAGAGGGGATCTTATTAATGTTTACAAATATCTGAACGGTGGGTGTCAAGCAGAAGGGGATAGTCTCTTTTTATTGTTACCCTGTAATAGGATGAGGGCCAATGGTCACAATTTGGAACACGAGAAGTTCCATCTTAACATGAGGAAAAACTTCTTTACTGTGAGGGTGATGGACCCCTGGAATGGGCGGCTCAGGGAGGTTGGGGAGTCTCCCTAGATAGTTTCAAAACTCACCGGGATATGTTTCTGTGTAGTCTGCCCTAGGTGATTCTATTTTCACAAGGGGGTTGGACTTGACAATCTCAAGAGGTCCCTTCCAACCTCTGCCATGCTATGATTTTATGATTCTTGAAGAAATACCATCATACCACATACTACAAGGTAGAGTAGAAGAATGATTTCTGGTTTCTGAGCCCAGAATACAGTGTCTGAGTTAGAGAGAGAAGGTAGAGGAAAGTCTGTCATTCCCAGGGAACAGGTCGTGCTTCTGGCCATAGCAAAACTTGAAAGCTCCTATGACACTTTTTTTTCCCCACAGAAAACTGTTAAATACAGTTACTAGCAGCATTTGCAGTGACCTAAACCATAATTCTCAAAATTATTAAGATGAGATATCTTTCCTGCTTGTTTGTTTAGTTTCACTCTATCTGAAAATCCATTTAAGAAAGCACCCAAATGTTCCATCTGAAAAAAAATTTTAAAAAGTCAGTTCTCTTAACCATTCTTAAAATGAGGAAACATACTCAAAGTCACCTCATTTCACAACAAGCTATTCTTTGGCTGAACTTCAGTATATATTTAAGTTACATAAATGTGAAATACTTTAATTAGAGAATATATTTCTTTGATATCTTAGCAGGTTTTGACCCTAATCTTTAGTTGATAAATTACAGTTCTCTTTCAGAAGAAAATTGAATGCAGTTCTTTAAGGACAGGACTGATATTTTCTATTGTCTATAGTCATGTGTATGGTTTTTATTGGATTAACTTTTTAAGAACCTAGGCTCACTCTAGGGCATATTACAATTTCTTAAATATATTTTTTAATAAACATCTTCAGTCATGCTATTTAATCTTTTTTGGTTAGAATGATTGTCTGTGATCCTTTTTTTTAATGGCTTCTCTTAGTAAAAACAAAAAACTGATCAAGTTTTCTGTACTCATACTCCTAATTTCCCATATTAGTCCTTCAAATATATTTATAGGAAGTATGTTGTCTGTGATTTATCTCACCAACTATTGTGTTCCACATCTTAAAGAACCACTTTACATTCACTTTACAGTTAAAGATTTCTTTTATCATGATAAACTAAAGCTCTTATTGATTAATTGAACCACAGAAATGCCTGCTATTTTTGATTCTCACATACTAAGTTAGTGCAATCAGAAGGATGGTGTCTACGTGTTATGATTTTCCACAGCTCAATGTAGAAATCTCAACCTTCAGCTCCGGATTCTTACATAAAAACACCGCTATATCACTCTCCTTTAATTTTGCCTACACATAGGTGCTATGGTCACTCCCAACATATCCTGCTTTCACAAACTTACCCATTTCTTCTGAATCCTCCCTAAAAACTGCACAGGGATCTCTTATATTGACTTAGTTGAGAGCATAAGACTGTGGGCACAGATAGAGAAAAATATGCACAGATCACAAAACAGAAATGACAAAAGCAGCACAGTGACCAAAGCAAAAGATGAAGACTGGAAAAAATACAAATCAAGATCATATAAGATAAAAAGATTGAAAAATAATAGAATTCTCCTTATAATGCTTACACATCTGTTACTGCAGTGGTTTCCACTTAATGAGAAAAGAAGAAAACTCATCGCATTCATAGACTCTGAAAGAAGAGAAAAAAAGAAATTCTGGAGACTGCTTTCCTGTGTGAGAGTTGTAAGGAGGAAAAAAGTGAATTTGATAAGTGGAGCATATTAATATAGTACTATTACTGTATGCTTTTCAAAGCTTACAGTTGTTATCATTTCTACCTCTGTTATTATTAGATTGTCTGTTGTTAATAACAGACTAAGAATTAGCCATTTTATGTAAGAACACTGAATATTTGAGATGAAGAATTTTTTGTGCTATTCTCCTAAAGGTCATTTCTTGTATTTCACTGGAAATTAGTATAATTAAAGTTGAAATATCCAAACCTCTGAATAGTTAAGGTTTTAACTAGCATTTAAAGGAGTTCAAGTGGTAAAGTCCCCAGTGATGCATGAAGTCCCTAGAGATTTATTGATTTATTGATTTATTTATTTTCACACTGTTTATCTATGATACAGTTTTCCAGGTATCTTTGTTCCTTATGTGCAGTTGAAGGCATGGGGTTTTGTTTTCATTTGTTTTTCTTTAAGTCATATACCAGTTTTAATAAATCTAAATAATAAACAAATGAACATAATATGTAAATAATGTTTTGGTTAATTGTTGGCTTAAGTACCATTTATAACATCTTTTCACTCTCCTTTATTTAAATTTGAATGTCAGCTGTAGCTGTAGTAATTAGATTTTCACTCCCTCCTCAGTCAGTTTTCACTATCTTTTCATCCACATATCAATTCACAAGGAGTACAGAGGGTAGCAGAAGAAAAACTCTAGTTAGGTTCAAAAGAAGCCAATTAACAAATCTCATTCAGTGTTAATTGCAAGAGTGGTCCTCATCATAGTTTAATCAACACCTTCCTACAGCAATCTGAAATAAAGGAAGAGATAGACATTGATTTCATTCACAGACAGAACTGTATTGACACATTTCAAACTCTGAACATCTTAAATTCCCAACAGGCTGAAGATGTTCCTTTACGTACAAACTGTTACACAAAATTTGGAGGTTTTAGCCTTAAGAAAATAAAGACATACCTCATGTGTATTCTCTGAAGAAACTAAGGAATGAAGCTATATGTTGCATTGAATTCCTTCCAATGATATATTTTTAGATCTTATTCCACTGTCCTAGCTATAAATCTTGAGTTTATATCCAGATTCATTTTATCTCTGAAAGTCAAATCAAGTAATTGCTTTTTTTCTGTATGTTAATATTGGCCTATACAGCAAGTAAACGTGAAAAAAGCTAAGCAAAGAGTTCATTATGTGTGAGTGCACCCTTGTTTAAAAATATTGGCAGTTTATAGCTGTGGTTCCCATTAAGGTCCAGACTAAAAAAGATGTAGCTGACAAGCCATCTATTTTGCTCCAAGATAGAAGTTTTCCTATTTCACAGGTGCATTAGTCACTTTACTGTGGATTTCTACTGTGCTGGGTTTTTTTGGTTTTTTTTTCCTGTGTGCCCCTAAAGGGTTAGTAATATCTATTGAATGGTGAAACACATTTATATGTGTCATCAATTAGATGAGCTAGCAGTCTGCAATAGACCTTAATACCACTTTTTCCACCTGTTAAAATGGCTTCCTTGACAAACAAGATGATGTTTTTTAAATAACATGTGCATAAAAGCACTAAATATTTTAGTAGGACACATTTAACTGAAATGAATAGCCTGATCCTCCAAAAGTCTATGAGTCTTTCGTAAAATTGAATGAGTCAACATAATTACAGAAGACCTGATGTTACTTAGTTATGTAACTTCCTGTTTAAAAAGTTTTCAAGCAGAACAGCTGCCTTCAATCCTATTCTACATTCAGTCCAATCCCATTTGAATTCTGATGGGGCTTCCAACCTGAAAATATAAAATCCACAATTAAAATTAACTTCATGATAAAAAGATAGAAGATGTAATAAAAAGACATGTAATAATAATAACAACATATAATATATATATTATAACATTTATAGTTACATTTCCATAACTAAAGTCAAGATATAAAATGCAAGGTAGTTCAAATTTAGAATCTAGTTTCCCAATATAAATAACAACGGACACAGAACATATTTATAACTTTATAAATTTACTTAATATTGGTAAAATTTTAATTACAATCCCTGGTTTCAGAGGAGTTAACAGTTTTTTTCACTTCACCTCCAACATGATCTTCCTTAAAAATGCTTATTTTTTCTTTTAAAACCAATTTAACAATATTAAGTTTAATAACAATTTACAATATTAATTTTTCTGCAGTTCAGTGGCCACTTTTGAATATTTTAATGTTGCAAACTGTCTACCATTTTGTTGATTTTTGAGGGACGGGAGAGTGTTTTTTGTTTTTATTGGTTGGGTGGTGTTTTTTTGTTTGTTTGCATTTTGTTTTCTTTTGTTTTTTCCTAGTTCTGGATGTTTTGAATTCTTCTTTTAAGAACATCTGCACTTTTTTTTTTTTTTTTTTAGATCACTTAGTAGAATCCAGAGGATCAATACAATTTCCTATAGAAGAAAAATTTGTCAGAAGTATCAAAGAGATGACTATTGTACCATAGATAACACGATAAGGACAATGATATGTGACAGACTAATAAAAAACTTTCTTTTGTTAAAAAAGTCAGTTGCATAAATACATAAATGTCATCCTAGTGTTTGCAGTCAATTATTAAACTCAACCATACATGACACTGTTTTTCTGCAACATGACATTGTCTGCCCAATCTGCTCAGTTCAGTACTACTTTATACCATACAGAGAATACTTTTTGTTGTATGGTGTTCACATTCTTCTTTTATTACACTACATCAAGAAGAGAGGAGTCACCAGGGCAGTCTAGATTAACTCAGTGGCTAATTCATTAAAGTTCATTTCACACTCTGTGTCTATGTGTCTTTCCTAGTCACTTCATTCCATACTGAAGCTAGGGGCAAGAGCTTGTGCAATAAAGAGACTCTATCTCCTCTTTCTGTTGTGGCAGTCAGAGCAACATCCTAAAATCCTCAGCACCATAAATATCATGAAATGAAAGGCCACCTGCCCTCATGACAGGCTTTGTCCACTTCTAGGTAGGATAGCAGTAGAAGACAACAGTGAAAATATAGAGGATATAAATATGGAAGAATTGATTTCTGGTTAATCAATATTAAATTATCTTATATGAACCTGTCCAAAAAAAAACCAAACCAAACAAAACAAAACATTTGTTCAGTTTCCAGCTTTTCCTTGCTAATGCAAAATCTTTGCACAGATCAGTAGAGTTTACTACTATTGTTCTCTCCAGAAAGTTTATGCAAAACCAAATTTCAGAGTCTTAGCAATTGTTTATGCTGATCAGCAGCATTATTTCCTGACATTGCGGAAAGCAACATGTCAGCAGTTTTAAGGAAATGCTGAACACCATTGTTGTTTCTCAAACTGCATAATTAGCAATTTGCAGCCATTGGTGAATCCCTATGAAAGCAATTTCAAATTACATGGACATGCCTCTGAAATTGGCATAAAAAGACTGTGCTGAAGCAGTGAGAGTATTTGTGGATTCTTGTAACAGAGTAGTCTGGATCTGGGACACAGTTAATTAAGAAAATATTAATGTGCTATTGTGCTAAAGTCTTTTCTGGTCAGCTGATATTTCAAACTACTTTGTTCATAAACTTCAGTCACAACAATACAGTACCTTGAAAAAATTTTCCAACAAATCAGTCAATATCTGACATATGAGACTAACACTTATTAAAATATTACTCTAGTCATGTTTTATAGTAGGCAACACACAGTAATACTAAAAAACAAGGTGTTTATCTTGTAGCCCAAATGGAAAATGGTGCTGATAGAAATTGCAGATATTCAAACAGAGAAGCCAATGAAGCTTGAGTCTCCTAATTGAAATTTGCAAATAACTTGGATCAATTTATATTTTTTTCTTTGAACATAACTTGTAGAAGCAAAGATAATTGCCTTTTTCAAGAGCTTGAGCTCAAATGATGCTGTTACTAACCTAATTTTAATCTAAGTGCTCTGCTGCATTCAGGATGAATGTTATAATGATTATTGTTCAAATCATTAAACATCTTCCATGGGGAAAGGTAGCTTCCCTCTCTGTGTGGCCTTTACCTTGAAATACAGTTTGTGGTTCATGGTCCCATTGTCCTGTTCTTCTGGTTCCTGTGATATTTTGGAGATCACCTTTCCTTCTTTTCCTTACTGTCTCCATGCACATATTCTTCTGAAGTTGGAATTTTTCCCACCTTCACAAACATGTTGGCCTGTGTCTTGCAGCACCTTGCAAAGGCCAAGGTCTGCCTCAGTAACACTGTTGGACTGTGCCTGGGTGAAATGGACTTTTTTTTTTTTTTAGTTCCATGTTTATTCTACTTTTACTCATTAGCAATAAATATTTCCTCATAACATTAAAGCGTGAATCTGGTTTTAACTGCAGATTGTTTGTAGCTGTTCTCTCCAACTGACTGCCAACCAGCCAAACTTCAGGTTTATAGGGGTGCTTACTAACTCACAGAAAGAGGTATCAATCTATCAGTTATACACAGCTGAAGGAAAAACATTGAATGCAGAAAGAACAGTGACAGAGGCTGATAACTGGGCACACAATAAGACTTCTAATCAGCTGGTCTTAGATTGAGTTTGGATTTCTGTTTGTGCTTTTAAGCAAACCATTACTCCTTCAAAGCCATGTGTAATATATCTATATGGTTATCATATATATCACTGTCATATCTAGCTCCTCTGTAGCATGGTTAAACTACAGGTTTGTAGCAGTTAAGTCAGCCATGTACTGTGGCTTCTGTATGGAAAAGCAATGGAAACTTCTTGCAAACTAATTGACAGGTAGAACAGGGAATACTTGGGTCATGAGAATTGTCTGGGAGGCTGAAGATCACACTTTTGGGCAGCAGAAGAGAACAAGACTCAATTGTTCAGTGATCTTAAACTACGATACAAAGCTGAGATTGTACAGGTAATTTTTAGTAGACTGGTGGAGTTTTGTCTTTCTGTAGGGCATGCTGTGGATTCAGGAAGCATCATAGAAGAACCAGCAAGAGGTGTCCTTCTAAGCAGACAAAAGGAGAAATATAGCATATGAAAGACATCATATTTCTTACTACTGCAAAACTGATATATCTCTGACTATGCATGGAGCAGGAATTCTTAATACTCATTGAAATTTTATATAGAAAACATGTGTAGTCTGGCCCAAGAACAGGAAGGACCTTTGTACTTAATACCAATGGTGACTGACACTTAAGCAATTCATTTCATTTCATTTCATTTCATTTCATTTCATTTCATTTCATTCACACTGTTCATTTTTGAATCCAGCCTCAGGAGACAGGGTGCAGCATTCGGAGCCTACCTCATGCAAGTTTAAGTAGGCTCTCCAAATCATAAATTAGTCTTATTTTCCAAGGCAACAATCAGAATGAGCCTTGTAACACTAAAAATAATCACATATTATCAATGTCTGTAAACACAGAAGAATTTTTATGGAGAAATAAAGGAAACAAATTTTAAAAGTTTTCTTACACTTTGTGTAGAGGAAGTCAGAATATAAGGGAAACACCAAAAATCTGTGTTAAAAAATGTAAATCTCAGCTTTGTTCACATTTGCCAGTGGAAAATAGGAAAAATTTAAAGGAATTTTGAAATAGCAGTTCATACATACTAAAGGCATGTAAGATTGTAAGACGTGCAATGAACAGTTAGATATGAAAGTGAATGATTTATCAGAGTTCCATACTTTATTTTCTCTTAATCCTTACCTTTTTAATATCATCTGTTCTGCAGATAATGTATTCTTGGTGTTTATGCATTAAAGAAAATATTTTTCTATTAAAGAGTATAAACAGCTTCTACAACTTACTTTTACAACATTTATTCAACAAGAAACCTCAACTTTCAAGTTGAGAGAGACACTGTCTGGATCAATAACACATAGAATGAAAATGGAAGTAAAAGGTTATATTAAGAGGTCTACTAAAAAAAAAAACTGGATTTTTTTTTTTTTTTTCAAAAGTGTCTTCATTTGTGATTATCCATAACAAGAAAAGTATTGCTCTGTGCAAATAATCTATTTCCTTCCTATGTTAGAAGAAAAAAATAATGAACAATAAAAACAGAAGGAGGACCATTCTCTCTGGGAGTTATCTGCAGACAATCATTGGTATCAAAGCCTACTTATAAAATGGAGTAAATGGTACAGTAGCCCAAGTAGATGGTAAATACTTAAAGGTTCATGTCAGTTCTATATTCAGTTTCCAAATCAAGACATCATTGATAAGCATATTGAGTGAATGACTAAATAAGGTATCAACAGAGATCAATCACATGTAAAATAGGAAAATTAGTCAAATATTGGTCAAATACTTAATGTTATTAGAAGCAGAAAATGAAGTCAAACAAAAATTAAATAATTGGAATATGATCTCTAGTGGTGACTTCTTACTTTATTTATGATTTATCTACCATCACTACCTACTGGGCTTCAGATTTGTTGTTTGTTTGATTGTTTTTATTTTCACCTAGAAACTATATAAAAAGCTATGTGTAGAACTAAAGATGAGTGTATAACTGAAGAAAACCCACATTAATTTATAAATTTTTCAAAATTGCTTCAGTTGCAAATAATTTGAGACAGTTTGATGACAATTCATAAGGTTGGGTGAAGTAGTATTTTTAAAAAGCCATGGCAGTGGCAAGTTATTTATATATTTGAAAAAAAAAAAATAGAAAGATAATAGTTCTCTGTGTTACCAATATTTTTTCATATAAAAGGAATATGATAGTATATAAAAATATAAGGTACCTTATGATCCTTAATAGGCAAACTCTACAAAAAATATATGCACTAACGTACCATATATTACAGGGTTTTTTTTTTCTGGTGCAGCATTAAATAAAGGATGAGCTTCTACTCTCACTGTGCTCTACCTGTTGAATAATTATTGAAAATTGTCATTCTGCTGTCTGTATGAACTGAGATAAACATTCATATTATAATTCATATTTAGAAATATTAAACTATTCTTGTGTTTGTCCTAAGTCTGTTATAGCTAAAAGAGCTAAATCTGGAATTTACAGGCTTTTGTTCAAAATTCTGATAATAATGATAGTAATAGTAATAATAATAATAGTAATAAACCCCTTAATCCAGTTCTGTTAATTTCTGAATTTTTATTGCATTGTTTCACTTGGAAATTATGTAGACTTTAAGAACAGAGCTTCAAGAAACTTAATTATCATTTTTTGAGTAAATTAGCTATTATCTTCCATATTATATGAAAAGTGGTAAACACTGGGTACAATCTCTCATAACAAGTTTAGATTGACATCTCAACCTTCTTTCTAATCAACTGAAGGAAATAGGCACTTTTAGAGTAAAAGTCACCTCATCCTCAGGCAGATATTAAAAAAGGTCTGATGAGTGACACCACAAAATATCTGTTTTTTCCATTGACTGTGAAGGAGATTAAGATCAGAAGCTCAAATATAGACAACTAAATCACTGATTTCTAGCAGGAAGCAAAATGACCTCACTAAGTAGACACTTTAAGTAGACACCAGAAGTGTCCTTCTGCTTAAGGCACATGCTGAATACACTGATAGGACTGAGTTCTGGAGAGAAAATATTAGTAGGTGCTCTTTTTTATTAATATAGGGGTAGATAAAGTGTTCTTGTCTCTCATCTTAAAGCAAGTATTCCTAAGGACTTCAGAAGTTATCAGGTATTACAAAAGCTAAGCAAAGTTTAAAATTGACTGAAAAAATTGCTTCCATTTCTGATTCTTGGGACTAGATATGTGGACCTGCCAGTAATAGTCTGTTCATACTACTTGTTAAGAAACCCAAAAATATAATGAAGAAAGTGAAGACTTAAGTTAAAGAACCTCATTAGAAAGCTGATGGTGACTTCCTTAAGTTTTTGCACTGACATGTCAGATATCCAGGCATACTTTTTCATTTGTTATGGGACCCCAAGAGGATTATTCGAAGGTAGACAATTTCAGACTGAAAGAGGAAAGTAAGGAACCTAAGAAATTTTCATTTTCAAACAAAAAAGAAAATAATCCTCCTTTATTTATATCCTTTATTAAAATAGACAATTCAGAGAATATGGGAATAGTGATATAAAATTGTGAAATATATGAGAAATTATTGCTTTTGAAATGAAATGATGTTTATGAGAAACAAACCATTCTGATTTACTATAAAATGTCTTGAAATTAATGCATGGACTGCACAACAAGCAGATCTAGTTTCCCAATGACAAGAATTTATATAGTGGTAAATGACGGTTAAAACAGCTTCTGGATCTACCTGTATGGTGATATGGAACAGAATTCAATAGAGCTATCAGAAATCCAAACCAGCCAGTTTCTGCAGTGTGCTACACATCATATATGGATTAACAAGGTCTGCTTGGGAAGCAATCTAATTAAGATAAAATAGTGAAGAATGATGAATATGACCAAGTCAATAGGTCTCACTTTTTCCTAGGAATACTTAGCATGAATGTGGATCATGATTAATTACTCTGTACTTTCAAACTCCAGTGTATGATACGTCAGACAATGAGGCACATAACCCATAATGCTTCCTTTTATTACTCCATCACAGAAAGATATGTATGACATCACCTGAAATACCTTAATTACTGAGGCATTCTTCAAGTGAGAGTTCCGGATCCAAGATGATCTCCCAAGATGAGAACGTAAACCCCAAGCTTTCAAAACCCAGAGCAAGCGGGTTGTTTATTAGACTACTGCATAAAGATTTTCCATTGGCCCATAACAGCAAGTAGCTGAGGTTATTTAACAGAGGAATTACTACATTTTGAAATAGTTTAGGCAGTTCTGTATGATGTTGGCATATAGTGTGAGAAGCAACCTTATCTATCCAAGATATCTTATTACATCTGGGCATCCATGTGAGAGAGAAAATTTGTAAGTTGGTACAAATACAGATGTCAGTGAAGGAGAAAGGGACTGTTACTTGAAAAAAAATTGGCTTATTAGGAGGGATTTATACTGAATACCTTTGACCTTTTATTAAGAAAATAAATAATAATTACATTTTACTAATCATAAAAATTGCAGTTGCAATCGCTGTAACTCTGTATATTGTGTTACCAGGATCACATGCACAAAGACCATTGCCTGAAAATGCTTGCCAGAGAGTTTAGAATTTTTCGGTAGTTAAGGGTCTCTGTCATTACTGTTGTGTATTTGATCATATTCCCCAAGGGTGCCAGACTTCAGGCCTTTAACAGTGGACATGGAAAGTTACACACACAAAAATGAAAATCACTGGCATGGGAAAGCTTATTTATAAAAAATAGTTACAGTTTCATAAGGATTTTACTCAGAGTTAAAGACAAAACATACAGAAAGCTGTGAAATATAAAAAAAAAATAATTATGCATGCTAATTTTTATATTTATTGCTCCATTCACACCAGGACTGGGAGGTAGTCAGGGAAGAAAAGCAGAGCTTCTAATCACATATGCAATCTTAATCCAATTGCTGCTCTGATGATAACCCTTCTACTGCCAAAGTGGCATCTGTCTGTCCCTTATGGTTGTGTGTCATACATCACTCCTACTCAAGTTCTTACATTTTCTGAGGTTTTACTTGGAAATCAAATTTGGTGTTAGACAAGCTACATCAATCTCTGATTTTCTTAACTCTTCATTTTGTACTGATAGCTGAAAAAATCTTAGTTTAAACAGGTGAAGAAAAAGTTCTAGAGCCTTGATGGTAGAAGGATTTATAAGTAAATATCACAGGCTCAAAGGTAGGCAACGAGCAGCATGGTAAAGTTTCATTAAAATAATTCCAAAAGAATGAAACTGTTACATACTTACAAGTCTCATCTGCCTATTACATCAAAGACTTCACAGTAATAAAATAATAAATATACTGAGTGTAGGGGTTGATAAGAGTAGGAGAGAAATAGTTGTTAGCTAGAAGTAGTTATGCTAAGGCCTGCAAGGCCGAAAAACAGCCAACACTGCACCGACCTTGAGGAGATAAGACTGAGGATGAGAAAAGCAGAGCACCTGGCAAAACAGGAGGATAAGAGGAGAAAAACAGGGTGCTGAAGGAAGAACACCAAGAGAATCGCCAGCCAATTAAAAGTGTTTGAAGTGCATGTGGACAGACTCTGGGTTTGAGTGTGGGGCCAATTAGAAGTGACCTGGGTGCGTGATCAGTGTTGTCTCGTGTAGAAATATGGCCTGTTACTTTATTAAGTAATAAAGCGACTTCTGATTACAACCATATTGACTGTGCTGTCGGAGTCCATCCCTGCATGCTACACTTGGTGACCCTGACGTGATACGATTCTACGGGATCGGAGTCGGAGGGAATGAAAAAGCAGGGAACTCGCCGCGGTCAGGAGCCGGCAGGATCGTAACTGAGCGTCCGAGAGAGATGAGGTCACGGACCGGCAGGATTGTAACTGAGCGTCCGAGAGTGACGCGGACAGGAGACGGCAGGACCGTACTGAGCGTCCTAGAGAGACGTGATAACAGACGAATCAGCGCGCTGGAAGAAAAGGTAAGAGGCGGCGAGGTTCAGAATGGGAGCCAATAGTACTAAAGAAGAAAAAAAGGCAAGAGGTATTCTGAAGGAAAGCCTTTCTACGAAAGGGATGAAAGTGGAAAAACGGGCATTAGAGGACATATTGCCCTGGGAACAAAAGAGAGGACATTTTAAAGAGGCTAGTGCGGTTTTTGATGTGAATATATGGAAAGAAATAGGAAAAGACTTACGGGAATCAGTGGCTAATGGCTCTCGGAATGCGGTGGACATGAGTCGCACCTGGAAGCGGATAGTCGATACATTAGGAGATTTGAAGGCGGAGCATAAGATCATAGCTGCCGCCGAAGCTGCTATTCAACCAGCTCCAGTAGCATGCCCCGCGGACGCGCTGAGGTTCTTTGGGGGTGATAATGAGCTTGATTTCGCTAAATTTTCGTCAGTCCCGCCCTACGCTGGGATCCCCTCAGCCCCTACTGAAATGGAAATCGACCCGCCACAGGCTATAGCATCGGGCAACGCTAATTCCTGCACTGCAAATGACTCATCCTGTCCTGCAAATGACTCTCCTGCAAATCCCCCCCCTCC